>JASCZI010181266.1:140459-178297 GCA_036250425.1 Stylosanthes scabra | reverse complement strand
AAAGCAGAAATAGAAGAAGAAATAAAGGGAACACTATTGTGCCCAACCATTATTAGGTAGAAAAACCACAAAAATAAGGAAAACAATATGAAGCAAACAAAAAGTACAAAAACGAATATAGATCAAAGAAAAGTAGCAGGTTGCTTCACTTCACACCAACTAAACAAACAGGTTCTCAATATTCAAGAAAATCTCATTCCATGTCCCTTAGCTGCTAGAGTATAACTACATTGGGAACATAAACTTTAACATGTATCAAAATAATCTTATTTGGAAATTGAAAACATAAAGAATGCATTCATAAGTTGTTGGATTGTTAGAAATGATTGGAATATTATATATCACAATAGTAACCTAGCATGCATGAAAGAAGAAACATGATTTGCATAACACTAATTCAAAAAAGAAGCAATTTATGTCATAATTTTGCCCAAAATTTCATCCCAGAATCACACACCTTTTGATCCTACTTGAAAGGATTCCATTCCAGAATCACACTATTAAACCAGAATGTCCAAAAAAAAATATTAAACCAAGGTGTAAGAAAAGAGTTTATGATGCACCAAGCACCATAAGCAATAATAGTGTAAAGTTACTATACAAAATAAAAAATATTAATTCACATGTAAGTAAATTAATGGTGTAGTTTCTTGTTTCCATTGCAGATAGCTCCAATGGCCAATTGCCTCTGTTCAATAATGATATTCAAGCCCCAAAAAATCAAATGATTTACCACTTTCTTCACTCAAGATTCCATGTATTGTAAAGATGGAGTCATTGTTTTGATCTTCTCAGAAACTACAAAACAGTTTTGCATGTCACATGCATTTTGAGCACAGAACAATCACTATAATTTAAAGAAGCAAGCATCTAATTTGAACACAGAAAACACAAAAATAAAAACAGTGATAAAGAGGAGGACACCACATACAGTAATTATAAAGATGAAAAGAGTTTATGATGTACCAAGCACCATAAGCAATATATCATGGTTATAATCAAACATGCATACGGTTCATAACCAAACACATCAAATAAAATAAGGTCTAGCCAAGAACAGAGAAATGTCAAAAATCAAACAGAGACCTAAATCAAAAAGGAATTTCTTAGCAAAACTAATAAATCAACTAACCTAATGTGCAAAAAACTATATAAATTGAAAACAAACTAAGTAAAAGTCAAAGAATCTTAATCAGAGAGGAAGAGAAGCATGGCGACACAGCGAAGAGGAGAAGAGGGAGACACAGCGGCGTGACGAACTGAAGAGGAGGGGAGACACAGTGTCGCGACGAAACAGAGAGGATGCGAGTCACGGCGGCGCGATAACCGGAGAGGAGGCGAATCCCGACGGCGCGACGAAATCGAAGTGGAGGCGAGTCCGGCGGTGCCGGCGGTGGAACGAAATTGAGAGAAAGCAAGGTGAGTGTCTGCAGATCGAAGAGGAGAATTAGCTTGAAGAAGAAAGTGAAGCTTGGAATGGTAAGAACCTTCCAGACTGATTGTGTATAGTGTATACGCGTGAGGGTAGCAATGTTTCTGTATGCGCGTGGGTTAGGTTTCTTAGAATTTGTATTTTTATATTTGTATACTGTATAAAATACGGTGGTTGAAATTGGTGTGCACCCAGATTGAGGGACTGCAATGTCAAGCAACCCTCATGGCATTGGTTAAAGGCCTTCGAGAGGATACCCCGTTCCTTAAAAGCCTTACCAAAAGGCCACCCAAAACGAAATGGAGAGGAAGAAGAAATAATGGACAGAAGATAAAAGAAACGTTCTTGAAGAACGAAGACTCGGCTAACACACATAAAAAAGTAAACAGAGAAGAAATGCAGGGATGAACAGTACCTGTGAAAAGCGTCGGCTGGAATTTGAAGAAAGGCGATTTCCGTTTTTTTTCTTCAGAGAGAACAAGGGCGTTGAGAAAGAAGAAAAGAAACTTCAAGAAAAATGAATGATTTTTAATTTTGAAATTCCAAAAGCTTCCTCAATACGCTTTGGAATTCAAAGGGGCAAGAGTACTGATGATGGGACGGTTACTGAAGCCTTGAAAACCGCTCCCACTACTCTCTCTTTCGAAAAACATGAAAAAACCATCACTTTTTCCAGCCACGTCAGCAAATGAAAAGCAAAACGACATACCACAAATTGCCTGACACGTAAGAAGTCGGAAAAGTAACTAAGCCGGCATCATACGGCAAGTAGTCGGAAATTCACCAAACTACTCGGAAATCGAATGAACACATTCATTTCCCGAGTGGGGGCAATGTTACGGACCGGCCCAATCCACTAGTCAATAGCCAATTTACTTGGCCCATAGGATCAAAGTTCAGACTAAAAAGGAAAGATTCGATAGGATCGTGAAGAAATTCTATCCGAATCTTAACCACCCACAACTATATAAGCTGGGGGAAACACCCCCCAAGGTACGCATTCTCTAAATCCTAATCTCCTATATTACTCCTAGAATACTCATAATCCTAATTCTGTGATTCTAGTGCTATTCTCTCATCATATCAACCACCTTCTTCGGATTCAGCCCTCGGACTCTTCCGAGTGCTTCCCTCGGAAGGAACATTCTCTCTCTCTCATTCTCATCGTTTATTCTCTCTCACGACTAAGGTTCATTGGATCGTTGTTTGGTGCATCTGTGCTTAACAGGCTCTTTTTCAAGTGTTGGCCTCCCGACGTGGGACTTATAACAATGGATATCCCCAAACTATATAATAAAAGGATCAATTCATGTTAAAATATATTATTAGTATTAAATCTAATTTTCTTTTGTGTTTATTTCCTCTGAGGAATGATAAGTCTTTTGAGTTTTAAACTTTTTATACACTACTCATCAGTATATCAAACTTGTGACCTTTTTTTTTTTTGACTTGGGCTTATGTCTGATACCTAAACTCGTACCCGAATCTTCTTCCCAACCCGAGGAGACCCTAACCTACTCCAGCGTCTGCAACTTCGTTTTTTGCCTTCTTCTCCATAAGCATATTGGCAGAGCCCAATTCGCCGCCGTAGCTGCTAGTCATGGTTCTGGTTTCGAGGCTTGAGTCAAGGATGAAGGTCCGATGTAGGTCTTCGTTGATGAAGACTTGTGACATTTGAACTTAATTTAAGAAGCACATCACTTGTTACGAATTTATAAAACAAATATCATATAATAATTTTAAAATATATATGTGTGTTTTTCAAATCTTAATAAGTGCATTAACGAAACCGAGCTATATAGAGTTATTATTTTTAATCCATCCGTTTTTTCTGGATATCTAAATTATTTTTCATGAAAAAATCTGTCTACGACATACCCTAGGACTCATCAATAATTAGCAATTTGTAAGAGGAGAGGAAAAAATCTACAACCATGCTTTTGATAATGACGCAACCCCGCAACCTTAGGGGATGAAACTGAAATAATACAATAAGATAGACTTATGGGTTCTGGCCACGTGTTTAAATATGTGCTGTATTAATTAACAAAGTCTTGTTGCTTTTGCGAATTTTCATAGACAAGAAAACTCATGAGCCTATACTACTCAGGACCATTTTGAGTTTTATGATCGAATAATACTCCTCTCTTTTCTTATCCTCGTAATTATGTATGATATATCCACACATTATCTTTCCATTTAATACTCCTCTTATTATTACAGGTTATTCTAAGTTCATATATTTTGGGGAAAATAATTAACTGCGATATGTCTTCTTTAATTTGAACAGCGCAACCTTTCATTAACTCTTATACTCTCAACATTATCCAATATCCATAGAGAACTTTTTTTTTTTTTCCTCACAGTATTCTTTAATTTGACACGTCGAGAATTAATTCACCGTAAATCTGAGCTCTATTTAAAGATTTGTCGCTGATCAATAAATTACTGCATCCATAAGACAAAATTCAAATCCACGATACTTACTTACATAGACTAATAAACTGATCACTAAACCATCACAAATTAGTTAAAATATCCATAAATATCAATGAGTATAAATTATAAAATAATACTTAAAACACAGAATTCTAATAATTTAATTATTTAAAAGTAAACATAATTATATATACAGTACTTATCTTTTATTTAAAGGAATTAGTGAATAGTGACCTTCGGTATTACATTCCATGTATAACATATGGAAATTGTACCTACGCGAATATAACACAATTTTATCAAATCTTGTGTTTTGTTTGCTAGTCTTTTAAGATAATGGAAGGCGAAACAAATACATTTTGAGATTTGATAATTGACTCGTTTATTTATGTGGTTGATAAAAATATTCTGAAAGTAAATTAGTATTTTTTCGGGATAATATATTTATAAGCAATGCTAGGTGTACATCAAAATCAGTCACTAAATTAGTCACTAGTGTATAATACATATTAAAATACTAAATACACACTAAAAATAAATTAAACTACACATGTATTTTGTATTTCAATATGTATTATACACTGGTAGCTAATTTGATGGCTGATTTTAGTGTGCAAATAAAATTATTCTATATTTGTTAAAACATTTTTTTATTAAAATAAAACAATTACATATTTGAAAATGATAAATATAGAAGTATTTGCTTTTAGGTGTTTTTACTTTTACTATTAAAAATAATTTTTTTTAACTACATCTCTAAATTTGAATAAAAACATACGTGTATTTATAATATTTTTCAAAATGAAAATAGGAGCCGAACCAAAACTGCCAATTGCCTAACGCCCTAACCTTAGACGAGGAAAGGCCGAAAGGGTCTGACCGTCTGAGTTCGGAGTTCCGACTTCCGACCCCATCCCCCATTCTTCATTTCCCCTTCCCTTCCTCAAAATAATAAAATTTAAATTAAAAAAAAAAACCTAAGTGATGGCATTTTCGTTATTAAAACATAATACGATGGGCATGAGGTAATTCCAGCCAAACTAATGCCTACAAAAACCCGCTTCTCACACTCTCTCCACCCACACACAAACAAACTCTTAACAGAACCAAACAGAAAGAGAGAGAGAAAGTGAACGCACAAGCAAACCATGAGAACTCAGCGCCCTCACCTTCTCTTCCTCCTCTCCCTCCTCTTCTTCACAGCCACATTCTCCAATCTACACCCCAAAGTCGCCGCCGTATACGACACCGAATCTCCCGCCGCACCCGCAGTCGACGACGGCGATACTACCTTCATCCGAACCAGCTGCAACGGCACGCTCTACCCGGACGTCTGCTACACCTCCCTCTCTCGCTACGCCAATGCGGTCCAGCAGGATCCCGGCCAGCTCGCTCGCGTCGCCATCTCCGTCACACTCTCCAAGGTCCACCGCACCGCCTCCTACGTCTCCAACCTCACTCGCGACGCCGACTACACAGCCGACACGCGCGCAACCTCCGCGCTCCATGACTGTTTCAGCAATCTCGATGACGCCGTCGACGAAATCCGCGGCTCGCTGAAGCAGATGCGGCAGATAGGAGCCGCCGGAACCGGCGCGGAGTCGTTCCTGTTCCAGATGAGCAACGTGCAGACGTGGATGAGCGCCGCACTCACCGACGAAGAGACATGTACGGAGGGATTCCAGGATGTGGCGGACTGTCCGGTGAAGGCGGAGGTGTGCGACCGCGTCACGAAGGTGAAGCAGTTCACGAGCAACGCTTTGGCTCTCGTCAATAGCTACGCAAACAAGGGAGCGCCGTGATTTCCGGACTCCGATTTCAACCGTTTTGCTTTCTTTGAAAAAAAAATATAGGTTTTACTGTGCGAGTCAAAAAGTGTAGTGTGCGAGAGAGAGAAAAAAAAAAGTAAAAGGAAAATATGTGAATCCTTCTCTATGTAAATTTCGGTCTTGCTGTAATTTTGCTCTTTTAGTTTGGGTGGTTTTACTTTTTAGTATTGTGGTAACTAAAGGTTTAAGAGCAAGTAAAGTAAAGTTTTTACTCCTCTGTTTTTTTTTTAAAAACTTTTTTTTATATTGCTTAAGAGTAATGCTTGGAAACCTACTTAAAAAAGAAGGAAAAATGATATTAACTCTCTATTATCTCGATAATATTGACTTTCCAGACTTTTTGATTACTTAATTATAAATTTATAACGAATCCAAAATTGAGAGTTATTATAAGAAATGAAAAAAAAGGAGTGAGATAATAACACCAACCAGCGTACGTAGTTAAGATGAAGATAAGAACACGATGAGTATGAGTGTGAATGGTTTAACTTTAGAGGTTAAAAATGTTTTCATCCCATGTGAAAGGAACTAATTGATGTGGCCATCGAAGATATATACTCAGGCCTATGAATATGATTGATTTACATTTTTATTCCAATTCGCTATAACAATGATGTTAACACGCAATTTAATTTGTATGTTGAATGAACGAATTTTATCGCTTGCAAGTTATTAATGCATTCAAATTCAGATGAATCATTGCAACTTGCAACCACATAATGCTTTTGTGAGATCTTTATCTTGAATCGAATTTAATTTTCAGAGAGATTTCCTTCAATCTTGCAATGGAATGACATGATTGAACGCAAATGATCCTAATCTCTATATGGAGGGTCCACACCACAACAATCTTCATCAATCAGATTCCACTAACTTTTTGTTTATAGAACTACACTGCAGGCCAGGCCATGATGATATGATTAATCTTCTTGATTATGTTCCCATGCACCAATATTTCCCTTTTCCCCTTCAATTATGGCGTTTGCAAACATATAATCTATGTTTCTTGTTCTTTTTTATCCCTCTTTTACTTTCCTAACTAAAATTAAAAATGCAATGGATGTTGATATGAATAAGACAGGCTACCTTTAACCATAACTTTTATGAGCACAGCAGTCTAATCAACCTATAAAGAGAGAATCTAATCTAATTCTGATTCTAATAATAATCCATTGCCGTGATACGTAATAATAAGGTTGAAAACACAAATTAGATTTTGGGGGCAAAAGTAGTATGATTATGTTAATAGAAATCTAACAATTCAGCTACATCTACATGTACATGCACATATACACATGTTTGCCTAACCTAGGATTTAAAATTAAAACTGGGCCGAACTTCAAAGCACACAAGATTCAATCGCACTTTGCACTTGAATCATGATTAACGACTCAATAAAAATTAAAATATCATGGACTCCAACTAGCTCGTGTAACCCTTTAACTTTAGTAAATTGCACAGATGCGAATAAATTATGCTGTGCCGGTACCCCACGACAATCATTTTAGTGGGATGAAATTTATCAATAATACAATTTTGCTTTTATTTTATTATGATTATGATTATGATAATAATAAACAATGAAGATGCTGTCTGTTCGGTTTTCTCTTTCATTATTACATTTTACTATCTTAGTTAAATTAAATATTAAAGTATTCGAGTGTAGCGGTATACTTGAATTTTAAAACGTTTCAGCTTAGTTGAGTGGGCACGTTCTGTGAATGTGAATGCACTTTTTTGTAATATAAATGGACCGTGCTTGTGTTAGGTACAGTTTCACAATCTATTCAGCCATATAAGCCGTAAAGAAAAGATACACCATAACACCAGCATGGTTTTTTGGCTCTATGCTTTGTTTTTTATTTTTTATATTTCAGTTAATTAAACAATTGTTATGTGTACTCATAAAAGTATACACTAATATAGAACTCTACCCTTTCTTATTATTATTTGACACCTACCACCATTTAAAACTTTGTAAGTTTTTCTCTTTATAATACATACACTAATTCTTATATCCTAATGACAGTTTCTAAGAAACACCTAGTTGATGTAGCAGGCAGATCTGAATTATTTGAGAGTAGTTTGTCACGTCAAACAATCATTTACAAAAACAAAAGAAAAAAGAAAAAGGAAATCATGTGTAATGGACTAATGGTACGGTCAGATACACTAATATATGCGTTCATAAATATATGTAAGCATGCCAATTATTGGGTTAGCTGCATCGCTGAATCGATAAATTTTGTTTTAATTATTGGTATTAGTTGTTGTTGATTAAAAGTTAAAACATAATCCAAAGTTGTCCTACATAATTTAACTTTGAAAAAGAGTAGAACCAACATAATATGACCGATAGAAATTCAACACATATTATATATGAATTACAGATAATAATTAACTCATATAAATTTTAAATGATAATTTAATTATTGGCTCTCTAACATTGGTTCCGTAGCGTTGTTCTTTAACTTTTATAATTTGATATACTTAACATTTACAAAAATAACTACGGAACCAATGTTAGGAGGCCATTAGGAAGCTAATAATTAAATTATCATTCAAAATTTATATAAGTTATCATCTATAATTTATATATCCAATGATTAAATTATCCTCTAAAATTTATATAAATTATCATCTGTAAGTTATATATATATAGTATATATTGACTCCCTAAATTATTTAGTGATAATATCTAATATTATTAATTTATTTTAGCAATGATTAATAAATATAAATAATAGTCAATATTCTGTGCACCTCCATATATTGTTTGTCTTTTTCTTATTTCTATGTTGAGATATATTATTTATGTATTATATGTAATTATTTTTATGTTATATTCATGTGTTTTATAAATTTTTTTTTTGCCAATATTTATATTTTTATAATATAATTATAATATATGAATAAGTACAATGATACATGTAATATTACCGTAAATAAATTATTGACTACCAAGCGCGAAGTATAGGCATTATGTATGTTTCATATGACTACTAGAATTGCTAATAACTAATTGGATAGGATTTGTAAGCAATGGATTAAAGAAGAACACATCATCAATTTAGTAAGAGGATTGGAGGATGGTTCTGAGAAGGGTTCCAACCACATTAGCCACTATCAGAAGTCCCGCTCGCATATGATAATGTAATGCAAAATGAGGAGCCTCCAAAAACAGGGATGAAAGTGACAGCAGCAGAAAAGGTTTGGGGAATTGTTTGGCTGGTCTTGAATGTGCATTATTTGGACTTAGATCACAGATGCAACCCGTGAACGAGTGAAAAGACTAGAAGCTGAAGCAGGTATGTATCTATTCAAAGTGCGACAAAAGACATAGCCATAAAAAAAAAAACTATAAACAGAAGCACGCACCTTTTCTATTATTTTCCTGATTAACTAACAGCTCCATATTAGTGGTTCACGGGAAAGAGTCACATATTACTTGTATTCTTTTCTTTTAATTAACTAATTTATCACATGAAGCTTTCTATGGTCCCCTCATCATAATTTAATTTGTTTGTTTGTTCCTCCTTCTGCTGTATTTCCTAAGCTTGCTTCACTGCTGGCCTTATTTATTTTATAACAAAGCTACAATTCTTTTTCTTTTACTTAGCGAACCAATATATTTTTATGGGAACACAGAAAAAGAATGAATAAAAATAACATATTCATGAGTCTATCGTCTCTTCATATTTTATATTTTGATTTTGTAAAGAGTGTCACAACACTTTATTCTGTATTTTATGTATGAGTTAAAAAAAAATAAGTACGTGAGTACCCATCATTTTTATAAATTGATATAAATTTTTTTTTCTAAATACATTAGGAAAATATAATATGCATTGATCAAAACTATTAGTTAAATAAATAAATAAAAATGACGGGCGTTTAGATTTTCTCCTTATTTTAATCATCATCATACTCTAATTTAGTCAATTTCATTTTTAATCAGACGGTCTTGTTTTTGCAACTTGCATTTCTTTTTTAATTTAGGAAAACTGAATTCTAGTGAGAAAAATAGGAAATCTTGCATATCAGCGGTGGCATTACCTTTTCCCATTGGAAAAGTTCTCTTATTCGAATTTGAATCTAAAAAAGAAAAGAAATCTTGTTTGTAAATTGTGATATATGTTGCACAAATTTCCAAAATGTCGTTGTTCATCGAAGCAAAAATAGCTTTAGCAGCAGCAAATTATGGATGGTGTATGTTACAATAATATATTTTATGCTGTAAGTCCGAAGAGGTCAAAGTGAAGCAATTATAGAATCATGAATGTGAGACAGGATAACTTCCAAATTATTATTGTTTTTTGTGAAAAGTAATATTTGAATAGTAATCCTTTGATTTGAAAAGTTAAATGTTTTTCATCTCGAATAATGGTGAAAAAACTTCATCGGAATTTCTAAAATTAGCTTTTAAAATTAATCACTAATATAAACTATAAAAAAATAATGATAGGAAAAAAAAAATCTTGGAAGTCTAGATATTTAAGAGCCAATATAGAAACTTCTATTATAACCCTAATCCCATTGCCACTGTCACCCGCATTGCTGCCACCGCCTCTTATTATTCTTTTTTTTTTTATCCTCGTCTTTCTTCTGCTACACCACCCGCTGCCGCCTCTATCGCCTAATCATCATTATCATCATCATCATCATCTTCTTCGTGTGTCCCTGTCCCATCAAGATCCCGACCAAGAACGACCAGGTCTTCATTACAACGAATCTAGCGACATTTGCCTTGCCCTCGCTCCAAGCTGCCACCGAGTGTCGTTCGCCTCATCATTGGCATCAACGTCTTTGTCTTCGCTACTGACATTAGGGACTACAACACCATGAAGCGCTTGGTGGTGGTGGTGATCTTCGTTGCGATGGATAAGGTTGGGTTGATCGACGTGCAACTGTTGAATCACAACGTGTTTGTGACGTTTGTGGTGGTGGTAGTGGTGAGTGACGATAATTTTATTTGGATGATAAATTTTTTGATTTCGGATGATGATAATTCTTTTTAATTGTTGTTGTGTTGGTGAGGACTGCGGTTGGTGATGTTTTAGGGTTAGGCAGCATTGGTGGTGAAGTTAGGCGGCTACGGTTGGTGGTGGCGGTGACGGGTGATAACTCATATGGTAATATTACATATACTACTGTACACGTCCAAACATCCCATTTACAACACATAAAATATAAATATCAATACAGAAAAATTCACAAACACATGAATACAACATATGATTGCACATAAACAATTACGTATAAGTTATACCACATAAATAACATACCTCAATATTGAAATCAAAATAAAATTAAGAAGAAAACAATATATATATGTATGGATGTATACAATGGTATATATATAGATTAATTCTAACTCATATATTTTGTGAGTGATTATTTTTATTTTGTTTATTTTGATGATAACATCATCAATTTCGAATGATAACTTTTTAAAATTTTGGATGATAACTTATTGACTACTTAATATTGGTTCCGTAACACTTTTGAATAGATTAGCCAACAATAAGCCAATAAAAAATACAACATATAAAAATTACGCGAAAAATTGATCTTCCGAAATAGTAGAAAACATATTATAAAAAATAGTAAAGAATAGATATTCAAAATGATAGTATAGCTCGATGATGATGAATGAAATTATTGGTTGATTATTAGTTAGAAAAGTTAACAATACTTTTTCAATATAAAAATATATACATTAAAAATAAGTTAATCAACGTATATATTTATACACAAATATATGGTGACTAATTTTAATATATAAGTAGCATTTATTATTATTATTATTATTATTGTTATTATTATTATTAAAATATTATACTTTATGGTGTTTTCATGTATGAAAATTGTTGAACAATTATTTTACATGTATACTGGAAACCAATCATATACACACACATTATATATATATATATATGGTACTTTTTAAAAACTTTGTTATAATTCTGTTGTAAAAAAATAATTGTTTACTATGATATATTTTGATTATTTTAATAAATAATTATTTAATTAGAGAAATATGTAAATCAATATATAAAAATTGTATATAAATACATGATTAGACATAAAAAAAAATAGTTTTAGATGTACATCTATTTTGAACCAAATTATTTATTTTATGTTAAATAAAAATTTATTTCGGTGCTATTTTTTATGCTATTTGACACCAAAATAGTTTTCTATTTAGCATAGAAAGAAATAACTTAGTTAGAACTTGATTGATCAAAATAGATATACAAATAACGTTACCGCACCAAAAAATATAAATATATAATTATTTATTTAGCTGATTTTTAGAGGGCGTGTTATGTTTTTTTATTTTTTTAAAAGGATTTTTCAAAAACATATCTTATTTTTTATATTTGTAGACTATTAATATTGTTATAAACTTATTCAATAACTAAAAAAATATTAAATTAGTTAAATTTTTTAAAAATTAATTTTTTTTAGTATGTTTAAAAATATTTTTTTTGGGACATGTTTTAAAAAATGATTAAAAATTTTGAGAAGAAAAAGAGAATTGGGCTTAAAATTCACGCTGACATTGCTTGCTGGGCTTAAGTTCCAGTCTTGTTTAATACTGGAAGTACTTTTTAGTTTTAACGCAAATATATTAGCATTAGGGTTTTTTGTTTCTTTTCTTTTTTTTTTTTTGGGAGAAAAGCATTAGGCTTAAAACACACACTAAGACTCATATGGGTCCTACAAACCCAACAAGATCCATATATTGGGTTTCCTCGTTCTTCACATTTCTTTGGATTTTGCTTTTGAACAATACAGCCCTCATTCTCTGCGTCAGTGCTGCGTTGTGGAAGGTGACTAGGTGAGGGTGGAGGCGGCACATTGGAGGTTTTTCTCCTTCGGTGCGTTCAAATTTGTTGATTTCTCAGTATCCTTTCTATCATTTGCTTGTTTCTTTGACTCTATTTTGAAATCATTTTTGGAATCTTTAGTTTTGCATATTACATGTTTGTTGTATGTCCAAATGATTTTGCGCTGCTTCTGTTTAGTTCTTGCAAATCATAGAGAGAATAGTCAAAGCCAAGCGAATGTGAGGGTCGTTGAGGAGGGACATTAGCCTCAAATGCCGGAGTTCTTGATCCTTCGGTATGTTCAAATTCATTTGTTTGTTACTTTTTGAGTAATCTTTCTGTCATTTCCTGCATTCTTTGACTTTGTTTTGAAATTATGTTTGGAATCTTTGAAAAATATTGTTTTGTTGGATAAGGAGTATTAATTGTTTGCAGTATGTCTTGAACCCAATGATTTTGGTTTAAAACCTCCTCGCATCGGTTTAAGCTTTTGCAAGGATTGAGATCTTGATATGGTATCAGAGCATTGTAACAGAAAGGTACAGAATTAGATCCCTGTTGAACTCCAGAAAGAAGTAATTTTCGTGCAAATAAAGACAGAAACCTTTTGAAGAAAATATGCAAACCCAAACAAAAAAGTATTACATGAAGGATGTGTTGGAAATATAATTGTTCATGCGTCTCTTCCTATTAGTTTGATCTTTTGGAGGAAGTGGTATCATGACATTCTGTTCTGTTCTTGTTGTTTGTGTCTCAATATTCATTGATACCACTTACAATGGTTACTATTTTAATTGAATTGTTGACTCAGACACCACCACCATACCAAAAAGAAGAAACTTTCAATCTTATGTTTCCTCTTCGTCATTCTTGAATCTTTTGTTTATGTTATTATCTTCAACATCCCATTCAGTACAACCATCTCATTTGGCTTCAAAGCACACTCTTCCAATGCGAACTTTCCTTTGGGAAAAATGTGCAGCTTTGTGGGTGGGTTTCCCTTCACAGGGTCCATGGTGGCCTCCCATTTCTCTATCTCAGGGACCATACTACCATTCTTCAAGTTCTTGCTATACTCTTGCAAATACATGGTTTCTTGTGTGATTTTTTTGTAATGGGGAAGGATATGAAAAATTGCATAATGGTATACTTAACCTAATTCATTTCTGAATAAGTAATTCTGTATCACTAATGCTGCCCTTGTATCAGAACATTTCAGCTTTTCTTATTTTATTTATCAGTAATTGCATACTATTTCAGCTTTTCTTATTTTATCTGCTTTACTACTTTACTTTGACTATTGTTTTTGTGGTTGTGGCATGAAAACACCCTCGATTTTGCTATCAGATTGATAGTTATCTGGTTGTTGAAAGTTGATATTGTCAATTCTTATTATTTCTTCATTTTCTAGACTAGTAAGTAGTGACTTCTCTCTTTTTTTGGTCTTGTAGTGAAGAGTAACTTATAACAAAACATCAGTGACTTCTATTTGTCATGTGCCTGTGCAAAAGCCCTACTTTTTTTTTTTAGGGGGGGGGGGTGTCTGGAAAAGCCCAGCCTTAACTTGGACAAAAGCATGCCATGCTAAGGGGCAGTTTTGTTACCTTGTGTTAATCTAGTGGTCAATTCACTAGTCTCTTTAAGGAAGTGTTAGCGGTTTTAATCCCGCCTTGTGTATGCAGTAAGCCAGTAACACATTGGCTAGCGGCGGACCCTCAAATGAAGCTCAGATCCGTGACAGATTAGTCCTCTATGAAAGATTAGTAACACTATATATTGTTTAAACTAATTACCCAAATTGAGCCATGCGGTTTTTAAAATCAAATACTTTAGTCTTCAAAGTTTCAAAATATACAACACATTCTCCATGAAAATTGAAGGCATGAATTAGTTGACAATGATTTTTGCATTGCTACTAATTTTCGTGTTGTTCTTCATGTTGTAGATTGCGTTTAAATGTGGCTGAGTTAACTAGTTACAATTTTGCCGCATTGTTGTTATATTGTGTTTGATGGATGTTTCTGCTATTGTTAAATAGCGTAGTCATAACTCATAAGCCAAATAACTTAATATAGTCTGTGTGTTTTATTTCTTTGTATTAGACTATTAGTATTTAGTAGTCTTAAGCTTTTGATATTATATTAATTAAATTGAACAAATTCTTTCCATCAGAAAAGCAGAAGCATGTCTTGTGAAGTATGTATTTTCGATTTTTTGTTCCTAATGAAATGAAAATAAAAATTTTATTTTTATTTTATTATTTGTTTTGAGGTCGGGAAAAGGCTTTTTCTCTATACTAGTGAAAATGCATGTGAAGTATGGACGTAGGATATTTGCCAATTGCCATAAAGTGAGAATTAACACTTCCTCCAAATTTTGCATAAAATGCATAATTTTTCAGATCTGTCTTCTCATTTTTACTGTTGATTTTGCATGTGATGTTATTTTATTTATTTATTTTTGACAATTTACAATGTTCAATTTTGCAGAGATTGGCGAATCTAACGTGTATGTTCATCACTTCATTGGTTGTAGAAGTCATTTTATGAGTTGTCTATGTAGATATTCACTTCGATGGAAGTGGTTGGTGATGCATATATATCGCCATTTAGCAACTGTGATTTCTTTGATTAAAAATGGTAATAAAATTTGTGAGGTTGATGTGTATATATCGTCATCACTTAATTGTTTACTTAGTTGACTTCCTTGCATGTACAGGAACAAAAATGCTTTTAATGGAGAAAAACAAACAATTCCTCACACACTTAACTCCGACACAATTGCCAGAAAAAAACACGAGCAGCAACGGATTAGATCATGGGTAAAGTATAGAACAATCTTTGCTTTGTTATTTTCCTTTTTCTTGGTTGTTTCTAATTTTGAATTCAACAGTGTTACGGGCCCATAAAAAACAGCCCATAAGGAGCAAACTAGCCTAAAAAACACGGAGGCCCAATAATGCAACCGGTAACCCATTATCAAACCCGCAACCGGTAACCCATTATCATTTTAACCCTAAATCACATTTTCACTTTAAGCTATAAATCCCCAAATCAAAAATCACCTCTTCAACCACTGTCAATCACCTCTTCGTCCCTATCATCTCTCCCACCGTCAACCACCTTGCTTCTTCATGGAAGACCACATTTAACCACCGTGACTACATTCCACCACTGTGCTTCTCTGTCGTCGATTATCATCACTGTTCAACCACCGACCTTCAACGCTGAGGGAGTGATGATAACTCAACGGTAAAGATCGTTTTCAACCACCGCTTCTACATCACTTCTTCTTCTTCAACAACCGATAAGCATCACTTCAACATTCTTCGACGACAGATAATCATTCTTCAACCAAGGTAACTTACTCTTTGAACCACATCAACTGTTGATGTTGTTGGTGTCTATTTTTGCGCGTGAAGTCTATTTTAAATTTAAACTTCAGAAATATAGTTTGAGATGATAACTTGAATTGAAATGCATGATAAATCTGAATGTGACTTGAGTTAGGTTTAATTTATATCTGATTTGTCTTGAAGATGAAAAGTGGTTATACATTTTAGCACTATTATTTGATTTTCGTGAGGAATTTTGGTTATGCATTTTAGTTATGAAATCTGGCCTTGTGATACATGACATTGAATTTTATTATTTTTGGTTTAGGATGATAAGTTTGGTAGGAAACTAGTGATAATAGCATAATGTTTTGGATGAGGAAAGAGTAGTGGTTGAATTACACACGAAGTGGAATTGAGAATATGATGGAGCGGGGACCAGGATGAGAGATAGAAGAGTAGAGTGGATGTCTGTGTCTGTTTCTGCTTCTATGTGTTGAGAAGTGATGAGAAGTTGAGAAGGGAGGTGAGGGGCCTTTTTATAACATTTTGAGCTGCTGCCTTACGTATGTATATATGTACAATTCTTACCATCCATATCCTGCCTCTTAATTCCTTGCAGGTATACGTTAAATAAAGTCTATTGTATCATCATCTCTCCATTTTAACATTATTTAATTTTTCTTATTATCTTTTGCCTTAATTACTAACATATCAATATTTTCCATCATCCTCATCACTTATATATCATATGTTAATGTCAGCATATATTATTGGAGTAAAATTCATTATGACTAAGCAAATTCATTTCTGTTGATTATTTTGTAATAAGTTTATGTAAGAAAAGTATCCTAATCAATTTGGCTTATTTGAGTTGTAGGAGATTAGTTTTCTAATATTCAAACTCTCATGTTTCATGTCATTGCCATTTTGACTAGGAATTATACATAGCAAACTTGTCTCATCCCTTTCGAATTGAATTTCCAACTTGACTTCGAAGCATTGTTCAAAGTAAAACTTCAAAACTTTATATAGCCTAGAGATACCAGCTGGAGTGGTGGAAAAAGGAAATCAGCTTCTATATTTGAATTCTATCTTTTAATGATCTAATTTAATATACTGAGTACATGTATTGAAATATTTAATATACTGAGTTGCTTCTTATCATCATATATTTTAACTGTGATATATGTTTCCACTTCCTCACTGCTATCATTGGTTTTGAGTTTGATTCTCAGTCGTCATCTTTGCATAAAGGGTGGGAATAAGTTTGTTGTTTAGTATCTGGTCTTCACTTCATATTAAGAATGACTTTAGTCTTCTTATCATTGAAAAGAAAAAAAGAAAGTTGATTTTATTTTGGGCTATGACATCAGCTTTCTAATGATAATAGCATCCTTTTAGGTACTTAAATGATCATGAAATTGATTCTGTTTGTGATTTACTATCCTTATTTTGTGTAACTTAAAATTGTGAAATATTACTTTTAATGATTTCTGTTTGGTTTCTCTTTTACAGAAATTAGAATATGTCATCATCAAGTGATGATGAAGCATGCAAAAACAGAAAAAGACCAAAGAACCAAGATGGCCCAAAAAAAAAGGAGCAGATTCAAGATGCTCTCCATCAGCTATCAACAAAATAATGACTTCAATAATTAAAGACAATGCAAGGATGGCTGAAGTGGACGCAATGGGTTTTGCTAATTTTCAGCACATTCCTGAATGGACTGTAAATCAGGAAATATACACGTACCTTGCAACAAAATTTGATGTGGAAAACAACCTCATTAAAGACGATGTTGCTAATATTGAGATCAATGCTGAAATAGTTGAGTGTGCACTCGGGCTTCCTTCTGGTTGTAAGCTAGTTTATAATTTTTTTTATCATCTAAATTAGAATTTAAATAATTTTTTTAATCTTCAAATGATAAGCTTAGTTAGAAACTGATAATAACTTGTCTTTTTTTCTTCTTAATAATTAGGAGATGATTTTCCAGAATACGACCCTAAAGATCTTGAATATAAGGCATTGCAATCAAGGTGGGACAACTATAGTCTGATAAATTTAAAAGATTTTGTGATCCGGTGCCCACTATAGACTGAAGAACAAAGAATGCTGTTCCGTGAGGCGTTTATATTGTTGTTAGGGAAGACTTTTTTTTGTCCAACAACAAATGAAAAACTTTCTCCGGAGCGACACTTCCCATTGGTTGTAGATGTCAAAAACCCTAAGCAATACAATTGGTCATTGCAGATTTTAACATGGATAAAAGATGCCATCGAAGATTACCAAACGAAGGGTGTTAAGCCCCTTTCTGCATGCATGTTTATCGTTGTTGTAAGTTATACATTCGCTTTTGTGTTTATGTGCTTCAGTTTTAGCTGATAAAGTATTTCTAACTACTTGGTTTGTTAGATTATCTACTTTCAACTGTTAAAGCGGGGGCGATTGGATAGATGTTGATTTGTGGAGCCATGGATTATTGATTGGTCGTTGCCAAAACTTGAACATAGAGCAACTACTGCCTTGAAAAAGGTATACAAATGATCAATTTTATAATTTTTAAATTATTTTAGTAATACTAATTAGTTTTGTTTTAATTGCTCTAATAGATAAGGAAGAAGAAAAAGCAAAAAAGCAAAACAACAAGAAAAAAAAATAGAGATAAAAAAGAAGACGACGAAAAAGACGAAGAAGACGAAATACCTCTTGCCAAAAAGAGGACAATGTTGGAAAAGAAAAATAAAAAGGCTGAAAAGAATTGCAAAGAAAATAATAAAGCTGGAGAAAAGAAGAAAAAAAGGTAATAATGTAAACATGAAATATTTTTATCTCATACATATTTTATTTTAAGTTCTTTCCATTTTCTTATTAGTGATGATCAAGAGGAAGGAGAAGGATACAACACGCAAGAGGAAGAGCAAATAAATATGAAAGGGATGATCAAAGTGAAGAAGGGGTGGTTGAGGGTGAGGAATTTCTCAAGAAATGGACACAAATAGAGGAGGAATTCAAGAGGTAAAATCTAGTTGTTAAATGTATATGAATTAACTTTTGAAGTTCTGCATGATTATTGTATATGGATCATAAATTTTATAATGATAAAAAATCTGCCTGGTAATTGTGTTGGGATGAAAATTCTGTAATGATATGTATGATAACCTTATAGTGTTTAGAATGATAAGTTATTCTCTGGATTTTTTTTATAGTCAAAGGAGAACGGTTGGAAATGAAAAGAAAAAACTGACAAAAGAGCAAGAGGCAGAGGTTGAAGCGACCTTGAAAGAGTAAGAAGTTTTTTTTGGTTTTTCTAATTATGAAAAAACAGTGTTAAATGCTTTCTAATATTTAATCTTTTTGGTTAAATTAGTGCTGCAGAATTTTTTTGGATGATATTGATGGAGATGATGAAGGTATTCCATCATTCTCATTGGATTTTTCACTTTGGATTTTTCGCAAGAGTTTAAGTCTCCAACCCATACCCCAAAAAGATCAATGCATGAGGAAATACTTGATATTGCACCGCTCAATGAGATAATACCAGAAAACATACCATTCCAAGAAGCTGAAAATCCAATAATCATAGGGCCAACGAGGGAGTTAACAGCAGAAGAGCAGAAAAAGATTTATAATTGGGTTATGAACGCCTCAAAAGAGGATACAGTCCAAGAAGAAATGATAACCAAGTTTCATGGACGTCGAAACCTTTTCTTGCTAAGAATGGAGTTCCGTCACTTAAAGCCTCATGAATGGATAGGTTCCAATGTAAGGTTTCAAACTATTAATGTGAACTATGTATTGCTGTTTTTAAATCAATGAATTTAACAATAGCAAGCTGCCAAGATTTACAAATGAGACTTATTGTGTTCAATCTGGGATTTTGGTAAGGATTTGCTAAAAATTTTCATGCAATTAGAATGACAACTTGTGTTATTTTCAAATCCTCACTTGTTTTCTCTTTTTTCCAGGACACTCTTCTCAATGATCGAAATTTGATAGCATATCAAAGCAGGGGGGAATACATTGAAATGAATCCAAATCTAGGCCTTGATAAGGATGATTTTGACAAGGAGAAAGCGACAAGAAGACAATGGGTATGTGATTGTTTATTTAATTGCACATGGGACTGTTTTGATAGTTATTTAATAATTGAAACATATTGCATTCATTTGTACATGTAGTGATTGATTCCAATATGTCATAGACGTCATTGGTATCTATATACATTTAATATAGTAAAGAGGGAATTGCTGGTTTCAGACTCAATGTTTGATTATCCATTTGATGATAAAAGAATAACAGTGGATCTCTACGTGATAAGTTTCATCAACATTTTTTTATCATCATCTTTGGTTGCTTATCATCAATCTCATTAATAACGGTGGAATTTCTGGTTGATCTGTTTGTTTAGGGGAAGATAGTAAAAGATATGCTTAAGATTGTGTTCCCCACCTAGGATAACACTGGATTTGGGTTTCGATGTTGTTATGCAAGAGTTCTGAAACAACCTAATAAATGATGATTGTGGGATATGCATGCTAAAATTCTTGGAATTATGGACAGAAAATTCAAACCTCCAAGAATACAGTAATGTGAGTTAGCTAGTTAGTTATAGTTATTTTTTATGTTTTATATGGTAACTATTCTAAATCAGTTATTTGATTCTTAAATTTACAGGAACAATTGAATGAATATTAGGAGAAAGCTTGTAATAAAGATTGCCACAAGCATGTTCAACACTCTTAGGATTAAGGTCTTCCAAAAGTCTTTTGAACTTCCACAACGTATAAATAATCCAAATCGGTACAAGAAGAAGGAAGTTAAGACGCCGTTTACAGCACCTAGCACAAAAGAAATCACTAAGGGCAAAGGGAAACAAAGCAGTTGGAAAAAGAAAGAAAAAGTAGAAAAATGCCATAGATCTCATTGCCTATTATCATGAAGATCCTTTTTTGTCATAGTATATTTTAGCAGTTGAGACCTTTTCTCTGTAAAACGTTCCACAAATTTTATCCTGCTTATCATCCATAACATAACAGTACGTATCCTGCTTGTCATAACATTTTCGTAATATAAAAACGACTTATTTATATTATCATTCTTGTTTCTCAAACCTTTTGCAAGTAAATATTGGAGAACAAAAGCCTTCGGAATGATTTTGCTCTCCAGGCTATATCCAAAAATAAATGGAATCTTGGCAAGGGCCAAAGCGTCCCAACCTAATTGATTGATCCAAAGTTTTATCACCTCATTAATCTTGAGTAATTTATTTATTAATTGTTATCATCCAAAGAAAAAAAATATCATCAATGAATCCTAATAAAAAATAGAAAAAATAAATTCTCATGAATTATCATCCGTAACACACCAACGATTATCATCCATTAACCAACATCTTTTATCATCCACGTATAGAAAAAAATTATAAATGTTTATCAAAAACTGTCAATAATCTTCATGATTCCTTCCTTCTTCTGCTTCCATTTCATCCTACAAAAAACAAAAATAAAATCAAAATGAAATAAAATAAAAAACTTAAAATATACTTAGAGTCATGAACCTTATCCTACTTATCATCCATAACATAACAATATTTATCAATCGAAACATTATACTGTTTATCATCCATAACCTAACAATACTTATCAATCAAGACATTATACTCCAATTCATCCATAACCTAACAGTATTTATCAATCTAAACATAAAAAAATTTATGATATAATTCTTCAAAAGTTAACTAAAAAGCATACCTATGTTGATTTTTTTTTCTTCTAGTTGCATTTTTAATTGCCTTGTCAAATTCCACGCCAAGTCTTCTTTTGGTCGGTCGACCCTTGGTGGAAACCTGAGGAGGACCAAGCAACCGATCAATACTAATAGAACATTGAGTTTCCGGTGCCTTATTGCTTTGTCAACTAGGGACACTACTTTGATCTTTCTTTGCACGATGATCATGAAGTGTGGTTTGTGCACCAACCATAGCTAAATGTAGTATTGAAGCCTCATCAATGTTTCTAGTAAAGTCTTGTGCAACATTGAAAAAGTGACTACACAACCCTCTATAGAGGTTGTTGCTCTCATCAGAACGATTACATCATGAGAACTCTTAATGTAAGTATGCTTCCGTCTGATTCTCTTGCTCCAACGAGACGAAATGTAGCAAGTATGCACTTCATTCACTTCAAAATAAGCAAATACATAAAGCATGTGACATCATAATATTGCCTTCGATTGAAACAAGTTGCACTCACAGTGACACTCTTGAACAACTGAATCAAAGGAAACCCTATATGTGTCAACAACAGGCTTGTTAGAAATCAATTTCTGCTGACCAACTACCAAGGAATACATGTCACCTTCTTTCGAGCGAACTTTAACAATGCAATCCCCCTTCTTCAAGAATTGTTCTTGAAGATCTCTGAACATGTTACTAGTATACTCCTTTTTGAATTGAAGCTCAATCAACGAGTTTGAGACACAGTGGAGAACTCCCTTGGAGTCTGCGACATCATCCTCCAACTCTTTTTTCTCCTTATTTCTAAGAACATTAACAAACTCATGCACAAATTGAGTTAAGCTAGTCTTTGTGTGGAGAAAACCACCATAGAAAGCATGCATGCTTTCGCTGCGCTGAGTACTCCTCATACCAGCCCAAAACTCATCTTGGAAGTATACATGAATCCACATATGTCAGTTTTCAAACAAACCTGAAAAACAACGCAATTATCATCCAGTATAGAGCTTCCTTATCATCCAGTATATAACATCCAGTTATCATCAAAAAAAAAAAAACTAAATAATTGGGAATCAAAGTACTAACCTAACAATCAATTATTTTGATCAAGGTTGTATCTTGAAATCAAGTAATACCACTCGCTCTCAAAGGAAATGGTAGTACGTGAATTCCAAACTATGGAATTAAGTTGATCACTAAATTCGTTGAAGAAGGAATACTCCACTAGCTTTTGTGGTAATTTCTTCAAGATGTGCCATATGAACTATCTATGACGTGTGTTCGGCAAGACTTTCTTAATTGCAGCTTGCATTGACTTGCATTGATCTGTGATAATACCGAATGGTGGACTACCCATACATCTCAACCAATGAGTAAACAATCACTCAAAACTCGGTATTTCTTCTTTTCCTAACAAAGCACAGCCAAGAAGAGTAGACTTCCCATGATGATTGACCCCAATGAATGAAGCAAACGGTAAGCCATGCCTAAAGAAACATCATAACAAAATTTAGTATGGAACCAGAACAATTATCATCTGTACTTCAGTACACATTATCATAAAAAACCGTATATAGCTTATCATCCCAACAAAATCTGAAACAATAATGTATAATATATATGTATAACAAGTCATGAACTTTCCCTATCATAACAAACCAAGAATTAAATTTCAACATTCAAAATTGCAATGTCATAAAGAATGTTACATGCATGCAAAAACTAAAATCAAATAACAATGGCAAACTCCTCTATCTTAAATTCAACTATTCATACTCTAAGCAGATACAAATGCAACCAGAGAGTTCATAGATGGGCACATAAAACTCAATCCCCTCAAAGTTCTGTTATTATTAAAATAATGAATAGCTAGGGAAGATGCTATAAGAGATTTATCTTATTTGCTTGATAAGAGTAAAGAGTCCCTTAAAAGAATTTGTATTCTGCTCCCACTTTTGAACTCTGGTTATTGGAGTTTGAAAAGAAAGGATAGTGACACTAACAAATATGCATTAAATTACCATTGCTCTCGCAGTTATGGTTTTGGTTTATAAATAAAAATCATAGCTACAATTACAAGATAATTATGAAAACCAAGAATAGATAATATAAAAAGCAATGACATATAACAAAACACTCACTTGTTTTTCTTGTAGGTAGTATCAAAAGATACAATATCTCCAAAATACTCATAAGAAGCTATGGATCGTGCATCGACCCAAAAAGCACTTTTCAACATGTAGTTTTCATCAACTTCAACCTCATAAAAGAAGTTTTGATTGATTTCTTGCATTCGATGGAAGTACATCAGCATCTCCTTAACTTCAAGGTTCACATCACTTGTTCTAAGCTTAGAAGCGATGTAGTTTCTCACATCTCTCTCTGAAAAATTCAAGTTTGAAGAACCGCCTGCTTCATTGGAGAGAGCAAGATAAGTCTTATTAGGTCTAATGCCGGCTTTATCGTTGTCTTCAATGACACACTTTGCATGCAAACTCAAAGCCCAATACTCATGATAATGAACCGACTTTTGAGGAGAACAATGATGCATGTGCTTTACCACAAAAATTGCATATAACCATTTTCCTGTTACTCTATCCAACTTCACATACACCCTAGCATTGCACATTGCCGATGCAATTTTCTTATATCTTATGGTTGCCTTTACACGGGAAGTGCAATTACCGTGTTTGTTACAAAGAATGGATTGGTTGACTATTATCTTCTCTCCACTATCATTTTAAAGATAATTGGTGGTCTTAATTTTGACCAAGAAATCCACTTTAGAAGCATAATTCTTATAAAATGCATGAGCTTCAGCACAAGAATCAAAAGACATGCCTTCTTTGGGAATTTCATCCTCACACATGTTAGAATGATCTGGTTCCTGAAAACAACACAATTTAAAAGTATTTGAAACTAAAACCAGTGAAAGATGATAAACAAATGAATACTTAGGGAGTTTGGGACATGACAAATAGAATTAAAATGGCAAAAGTAAAACAAATATTTTCAATAAATACCTCTTCAACCACAGATTTCAATGGCTGAGGTGTTTGTTCATGCTGTACTTCCTCACTTGCATTGATAGAATCTCGTAAAACCTGAAATATAACTCAACAAAACAGTATGTATAACACAATTAGAAAAGGCATGATAATAGTGTAAGTTAAACGGATGATAATAGTTGGAAGAATATGTTAAAAGCTAATTTGAAGAAAGTGACATCCTCAGTATCTTCGTCAATGGTTTGATTCCAACAATCAACAACTGAATTATCACAATCCATGATCAATCAAAGAAGTAAAACGAAATCGAAATCAAACAATTAAACCGTGTTCTTCAAGCAACGAAAAAGATACAAACGACGAAACTCTTGAAGAAGAAGCTGAAAGCACCACCGCAGAAGCTAGAACCCCCACCGCATAAACAACCGAGATCGTGTTCAACAACCGAAATCTTGCCTTTAACTGGAAGAATGTCGTCAATTGCCATGAATGAGGAAGCTCCAATGGAAGCTTTGATGGAGGAGGAGATCTCGTGTTCTTCATTTGTGTTCAACAACCGAGATCTTGCCCTTAACTGGAAGAATGTCGTCAATTGCCATGAATGAGGAAGCTCCTACGAAAGCTTTGATGGAGGAGGAGAGAAGAACGATGAAGAACAATTACCCGGTTTCACTGAATGACCAGCGTGGACTCCAGGTTGAAGAAGCACAATAAACTTCAAAATCAGGTAAGGTACAACAAATAAAGCACGGTTAATTTATTTTGAGGATTATTGGATCCTAATTGGCTAATTAGCAGGGGGTTCCGTAAACTTTTCCTTTTGAATTCTGTTTTGTTTCTTACTAGTGGCTTTTTCCAGTTCGCTACAGGAACCATTGGTTCCTGTATGCATTGGATATTTCAAAAGGGAAGCTTTATGTTCTGGACTCCATGTATAGCGAATCTAATGATGAAAAAAGGGGAAAATTTGATGAATATGTAGTAAGTCTACTTTGTTCTATTTATTGTAATGAATGATTGTTTTGTAAGGTTATGAATCATTAGATTTTATTTTTGGTGATTAATTTATTCAGTTTTGGATAATTAGTTCATTTTTTCTACTATATAGGGGAGATTGTTAAAAGATATGGTGAAAGTAGTAATTCCATCTTTTACTTACGAACATGATAGTTTCCATGCGAATATGACGTGGTGCCAAAGCAACCAAACACTTACAATTGCGGCGTATTTGTTATTGAGTTCATGAGATTGTGGGACGAAGGAGAAACCTCTGTGGCTATGATAAAGTGAGTTTAGTTTAATTTTATGATAGTTGTGTTGTTATATTCAGATTTGTTGTTTCTAATAGAATATAAAAAATTGTAGGTTAATTGGGAAAGATGAGACAAACTTTGGTGATTCACATCGTACTAAGCCAACACAATCAATTGGCACGGATTGTTTTTAACAAAGCTAATCCTACTAGGAGAAAAAATCTAGAGAGGAACAAATAGAAGTCCATTGAATGTCCTTTCACAAATTTTAATACAACAAAATTAGTGAGGATGGTAAAGATTAATGAGCAAAAAGCTGAGCCCGCTGTGGATAAAGCTGAGTTCGCTAAGGCAGATAAGCAAAGATTTAAAGCATCATATACACGAAAGAAAAAGAGGGGAGGCGTTGACTGATTTTGTTTGTGTATTAAGATTTATGGTTTAGGGTTAAAACGCGAGTTTAACAACCATGCCGTCAATGCTATTAAAGATGAATGCAACGGGGGATGTATATGAACATCAAAAACAAGTTGACCGAGGCACAACAAACAGCTGTATAGAGTTTTAGAGGTGTATAGTGAGAGAGACCATACTGAATTCGGAAGAGAACACCACAAAATTCAAGAGAGCCTTCATTCTCTATATTTAGAAGGCCCTCTTGTGTCCAAACAATTAACACCTCTTTCTCTAAAAACTTTACCAACGATTGTCGATGTTAAGAATCCAAGAGCGATGAATTGGACACAACACTTTTACAGCCTCCTCTCGAATGGAATAAAGGATATAAGAGCAAAGAATCTCAAAACTGTTGATGAGTGTGTGTTTGCTTTGCTCATTATCTATTTCCATGAGACACTTCGGAGAGGATTCTCAAGACCTTGATGATCAACATCCATGGTTGTTGTACTGGAAAGACGAGACGCTGCAGAAAAGAATAAAAGTTGAGTTCCCAGATAGAACTACGTGTATGTTTGTATAATTTTGTACATAAATAATTTCCTTAAGTGCACAAAAATAATAAAATCTAAAATACGTATATGCTCTTTCTAAACTGAACGAAATAATTTTGTGTTGCAGGGTCTGGTCCAACAAGGTAGAAGCAAGCTGCAGAGCTTAGAGAAGAAAATAACAAAAAAGGTCAGGCCACGAAAAATGTGGAAAAAAGGAAATGATAAGCAGTAGATTGGCAAAGTCCTTGCAAATCGGAGGACCTAAAGGGAAGAAGATCCTCGGAAAGACGAAACAGATTGAGAGGATTGCTTCATCAGAATCTGAAACTGAATCAAATTCAGATTCAAAGAAAACAATTTCCGAAGATGAGGCGTTAGTAATTTTATCTAGGTGCAATTTATTTCGGTGCAGTTTGACATATTATTTCTATGGAATTCTAATTGTTTGTATTATTTGTTCACAACATAGGGAGAATAGAAAGAAGGATAAAGAGGAAGCATGAAGTCATGAATGCTGGACCAATGCAACCTCCTCAACATTTCTAACCAGAGGTTAATGCTGCTACTGCAATGGAACCTCCTGCTAACTCTTTTAGTCAATATGCCATCAACTTTTCTAGTGACGACAACTTTTCTCAGAAGACGGTCAAGAAGACGGTCAATGCTCCAGC
The DNA here is from genome assembly GCA_036250425.1 of Stylosanthes scabra. Taxonomy (NCBI): domain Eukaryota; kingdom Viridiplantae; phylum Streptophyta; class Magnoliopsida; order Fabales; family Fabaceae; genus Stylosanthes; species Stylosanthes scabra. The sequence continues at coordinate 150,808 of JASCZI010181266.1, read as the reverse complement.
AATTGAAAATGTTAAAAACATGTAAGTATAAAATGAAAACCGCACATAAATAATATAATATATATTCCTATTACGTTGCTCATTCTTATTTTACTTATTTGTTTCAAGAATTTGATTTACCTTTTGGTTTATCTACTTGCAGCACTTCCCTAGGTGATGTTACTGCTTTAGAAAAAGAGGTGGAGGAGCCTGCAACTTCTGAAAATCAAGAAAATGTAGAAGGTCCTCAAGATGACGATGTTGCTCCTGCTGCTGCAATAGAGCATCCTCCTCAAGATTCTGCTGCTGCTGTTGCAATGGAGGCTCCTCCTCATAATGTTGTTGCTGCTGCTGCAATGGAGGTTGATGAGCCTAGAAGTGTCGAAGAAGAGACACTGACGGCAGAGTTGACCCAAAACATGTAAGTGAATTTTGAGGAATCAGAAAATTCCACAAAAGTTATATTCCAAATTGTATACAAATTTCTAAAAGTCCCTTTTACCATGCTGTTTTTATGTTTCACTTATTTATTTATATTAGTTTCCTTTTTTATTTAACTACCTTACAATACTCCTCAACATGATGTGGCGTTGGAAAAACATGTTGAAGAATCTGTGATTGGTCCACACAAGGAACGATGCAAGAGTTGACCCCAGAGATTTGCTGGAAAAGAGGTAAGAAGAATTAGAAAACTCCACATAAATAGTATCTCAGATGTACATTTTTATTTCGATGCATTCTAGGTTAAGTTCCATGTACATTGTGCCCTTGTGTTGTTGCTATGCACTTTGGTTGAGTTTTAATTTCGTTAGTTGAGGTTGGAAGTTGTCCCTGTTTATTTTGGTGCATTCTAGCTTAGGTTTTATGTCCATTGCGTCCTTGTGTTGTTGTTGTGCACTTTGGTTGAGTTCTAATTTCGCTAGTTGAGGTTGGAAGTTGTCCCTATTTATTTTGGTGCATTATAGCTTAGATTTTATGTACATTATGTCCTTGTATTTTGTCCTTGTATAGTTGTTGTCCTTTTATCTTGCTATTTTCTATTTAACTCATATCTTTTATTAAGATTACTTTCTTTTCTGGTTTAACTATATTGCAGCACTACAGAAGATGATGCGACGTCAGTAAAAGATGTTGAGCAGCCTCCAATTGTTCAAGAACAGCAAGTCCTACAAGATTTTCCCTTAAAGAGGTAAGAAACCTTGAAGAATAAAAAAAGTGCACCGAAATAATATTCTAAACTGAACAAATTTCTAATAGTCCATTTTACCTCTCTGTTTTCTCTTTTACTTATTTCTTTCAAATAATTTGATTTTCCCTTTTGATTTAACGACCTTGCAGTGATCCTAAAGAAGATGATGTGCCAACTGATAAATAGGTTCAGGAACAATTGGATAAGAGTCTAATGATGGTGGCTGAAATGGCAGCGGCGGACAATGTGGTAGATTTCACACCGCTTTCGTTTGACATCGGCATTGATTTCGCAAGTCAACCCTCAACAAGCGGAAATCTACGACGTTGATGATGAAAATGAAGAATTACAAGCTATTGTTGTCACCCAAGAACAAGATGCTGTTCTCACTCAAAAATCAAGTTCTCAAGAAGGACTTCTCACACAAAGGATAATCGATGAGATGATGAAGAGGTGAAGTAAATGCAACTGGAACATATCGTCAGGCTATAACAAGAGTTCAGCTCCTTCGAGAAATTCAAGACACCTATGAAAAAAATCGAAGAACCTGAAGACATGAGAAGAAAGTGCTACAAATGAGCAACACATAGTATAGAGGATGATTAGTACAAATTTCTTTTCAAGTTTAGAACTGACAAACATTACGAGGCTATGAGAGACCACTTCATGACAATGGCCCGAGAAAGTGATATGGATTTGGCGATAAGTACAAAAAACATGATATTTTGTTGATTGTTTTATTCATTATTTTCGTTAAATTCGTTGCTGATTGTTTCTCTATTTTTTTTTATTAGATAATTCAAATAATGTGCATTTTGTACAACAGGAAAAATAACGAGAGATTTATGTATTTGTGTTTCTTCTTGTTTTTTGGTATACTCTCTAATCTTTTTTTTTTTCATTTTCGTTTCATTATAAAATATTATTGGATATCAGTTTCCAATTTCAGTCTTAGAGCCAAAGACAGCCTTGGTACCTCTTTACGTTATTCGCACACCCAGTTTTTTATTCTTATTATTGTGCTAGTAAGGAATTCTTTATGTATATCTGGCTAGCATGTATGCATGGTTTAATTTTTATGTGGAACAACAAATAGAGTTATATAACACTCATCTATTCATCACAGTTATCGACCTAGATTAAGTTAGTGACTGATTTTTTTTGGGACAGAAGTGACTGATTATTAGTCAATACAGTTACAGATAAATATGTCAAGTTAACTAAGGACTAGTTTTAGTTGCCTTTACCAAGAACTAGGTGTCTAGGTCGTTGGGCACTATTTTTGACAAGGAATGATTAACTCATTAACTTGATGGTTTTTGGCCAGCAGCTATATTTGGTTGGTTAATTTCTAAATCGACACGCCGATACGCCAATTTCAATTTTTCATATGACACGGGAACACAACATATATAAAATATAATGTATTTTTAATAAAATTATAATAATATTTTGATATTTTATTTATATTAAAATTGGAATTATTATTTTTAAACATTTTTAATTTTTTTTAATTATATAAAACATTTAAGATAATTTTTAGTTTTAAAAAATAGTAATATATATTATTTTTTAATTCATTTTAAATACATAAGTTAATAATAAAGTTGGATACACATATATGTGATAATATTTTGGAGTGTCGAGTGTGTCCAAAAAGGTATTTTTTTTGTGTTTTTAAGGACACAGATGAGACACTCTAGACATGCGAGTCGGTGAGTGTTGTGTCCGAAACGTGTCCGACGCGTAGATACGCCAATTCAACGAAGTGTCCGTGTTTCATGGTTAATTCTATGGTGAATGGCTTTTGTAGGAAGAGATGAAAAGTGTGAGAAGAATATATAATTTTATGTTAAAAATAAATAAAAATTAAAGTACACATCACCCATATTATATAGATCAAAATAAAGGTAATAACTCTCATACAGAGTGCAAAAGTGAAGAGGATACAGAGAGTGTGTAAATACAAGGATCAAATGGGTCCCATTTATAAAAAAAAAAGTAAAAAACAAAAACTTATCCTAAAAAAGCTATAATATGTATTTTCTACACAGATTGACTTTGCATCAGAGTTCTCGTCCAAAATAAATTTTCATTCTCTTCATCATTTACTCACTTCATGGGATGCACTTGATAGTTTTTTTTTTTTTCTGAAAAATTTTGTTTCTAAAGCATAGTTTACATTTTCTATATAATAATACTTTATTTACCATCAAAATTTTTTTACTTCTATTCTTAAATAAATAAACCTTATATTTTGAGGAAAAAAAATCACTTACAGAAATCACTTTTCACTATACATATACTCCGAAAAAGAATTGACTTTGCCCACTTGAGCAAAGAAAATTTTGCGCACCTCAAGGCCTCAAGTATATATGTGATCATCATTTTAATTATTCTATTCTAAGCATATAAATAATTATATTTTTAGAGAAATATTATACGTATTATTTCCGTATATATTTTTTTGGCACATGTTTTATTTTTCATTAAAAATATTAATAATAAATGAGAGAAGATAAAAAAAAAAGTTTGGAACCATAAACAGTGTACATAAAATATTCCTCAAATATTATTTCTCATATTTTTATAGATACTGTAGAAATCAGAGACTATTTATCATGAGATAAAGTTTAAGTTGGTGGTTGGCGTAGGGTAGAGCGTGGAAGAGTGATGATGGCGTGGAAGAAGACTTGATTTATGAGACTATTAAATTGAATTTGAGTTTTAGTCTAATTAAGGCCAGCACATTTAAACGATAAATAAATTACGCAACTACTTAGCCATAATTTTAGCAATTATTTAAGCGTATGGCCTATATAAAAAGTGCCCAAATTCGCCAACTACATACTACCTTGTAAAGTTAGAAAATCAGAACCATTTTTACAAAACCGACTACCCTGGTTTTTATAACAAAATTGGCACTACAAGTCAAGGGATTAATTATCCTTGCATGGACTAATAATAAAATTGGTAATTTAATTTTATTAATTGGATGGTATAATTAAGGTCGAATTATCATACATTTTGTTAGTAAGTCTTAATCACGTTTTTGCCCTCATTTGAACCATGAATTGCCACTTTCCTTTATAAATAATTAAGGAAAAAGTTGATAAGTGTATCAACCTCCTCTTGCCCCCCCAGGACAAGGACGATTAATTAGTTGATCTGATGGTTTTTTTTTTATAAATTATTAATATAAATTCATAAACTAATTAAATAATGGGACCTATATGTATAAAATTATATGTGGTTGATAATGTTTATAGGGAAATTTGATTAATTTAATTAAGTCTGATATTATTATTAAGTAGTTAGGGACAAAGTTTCATGCAAGTAGTGGTATTTAAGAAGTGTAAGGTTTGATCTAACTTGTTTTATTGTAAGAAGAATTGTGTAATTGAGTTGTGATTGTTCCTGAAATTAGGAATCAGCACAGTATAAAGGAAGAAAGAAAAAGTAACAATTTACCCAAAGAAGATGAACACGAGTACATATGCAGTGCATTCATCATAAATTGATGTAAAGAACAAGGTTTACAAACCAACATTAGTTTGGAACATGTTATGCCAATCTACATGTATATATATGTATGAGTATGATCTAAATCTAAATAAATTAAAATCTGGTTGGTGCCTGAATTTGATTAGATGGCATCACTGTGTATAGTGCATACTGTTTATTTCATCAAAGCACTTTTTGTGCATTGACCTTTCTAGCTAATATTTGAAAATGCTACTAATTAATTAATTAAGCCATGTATATATGTATTCAATTTAATGATCTAAATGCCTAACTACACTTAGATTGTTCTCAATCATTACTATTCTTGGTAAAGTTTTTGCAAAAGATATCAAGTGAACGCTAAATTATTGCTAAGCAAATTCAATACTTTATTTCTAAATACATACATGTTATTCTTGAATAACTTGATGAGTAAATTGTGTAATTTAAGAAAAATATATAAAAATAATAAAAAAAAATATAATGCGATATATATAAGTATGTAGTCTCTTTGAAGGGTGGATTAAGAAACTCTAGAACTAGTCCAATATGATAAAATTGACTTAAAAGAAGAAATACATGAAATGTGTGGTGAAGGTTGCTTATAAATTTAATGGAGTGCGGCAAGTCTACTACTTTGGTACACAACTTTCTATTATGCCTTTGCCTTTGGTGGTTGGAGTAGTCTTTGTCCTAATGAAAGGGATTACGAAAATGACTCTACTCTATAATTTCTATTATCATATATAATATATAATTATCAACTAATATATATAATAATGAACGATAATGCATCAAGAATAAACAACAAATAAAACAAAAATAGAAAAAAAGGATATATAAAAAAGTGTTTTTTTTCCCGGTAATGCACGCATCAAGTATATATAAAAAAGGTTGATTGTTTCAGTATCTAACATATGGTATCTAATTTATAAAAAAAAAATACTAAATATTCCATATTTGATTTAAAAAAGTATAAAAACTAATAATTTTTTTTTTGAGAATTGGCCTGTTTAAAAACAAATATATTATATGTAAATAAAAAAGCTAGATATCAAATTAATTACTCATGTAATATTGAAATTATTTAAATAATATATTCATTAATATATAAATATATAATTACTGATTTTTTTTATAATAAGTAGATAGTATTAAAATAAATAAAAGGCCAAATGATTGACACGTGTGCATGAACATTAGATACTTAGATGGAAAAAGCAAAGGATAAGAATGAATTAAGCAATTTGAGGGGGCCAGGTGGTGTCACAAAATTGAACAATATACACAATAATGATGTATATATGTATATGTATAGGTGAAAGTATAGGACTGACCAACAACCGTATCTGCTTTGTTGCTTTTGCTTCTTGGTGTAATGGTGGGAGGAAATGTCGTTCTATGAGTTGAAGTGTTGAAGCTGTGACACATTAACCTAATCCTAATTATTACTGGTTCTCCTTCCAGTTTAGATTGAAAAGGCAAAATAGGTATCGTAATCATAACCCCCAAAGCTTCACGAGCTTTTTCCTGCGTCATTAGGAGAACTATTTCTATGGCTCTTATGTATGTATGTGCTGCCACATCTTCTAACCCTAATTAATATTTGCATGATATATACCGCTACTTTTCTTTTTCTTCTTGATTTGATTTCGGAGCAACATATATATACCTCAATTTATTAATTGCATGCCTTAACTAATAAATATGAGAAGAGTGATGGGTAATTAATAAAAATTCAATAATATTATTAATCAATAATTTAAATTAAATATCTTATTATTTTAGATTTTAAATATTTTATTTTTTGATGATTTTAAATATTTTATTTTTAAAAATATATAAAATCAATTAATTATTAACCACGTTTTTTTTGTTACAAATACTTTTCCTTATAAGAATTTACTTGAAGCAACTAACATATATAACTATTTATCTATGATTTAATTAATAATTTAATTTTATATCCTTATACTATAGCAAGAATATCTATTTTTATAATAAACGTGTGAATAAATAATAATATATAGTGTGTAAAATAATTTATACTAGCTGTACATCAAAAATTAATAAGCCTTTTGTTTAAAAACTCATGCAGGGATTGTTTTATTTTTATTTTCTTATATCATATATATGGTGCCATGGTGGTATCTATATCTATGTAGTTAGAGACAAAAAGTATAGGCTAGGTTATAGATTTTGAGTAGTTATAAAGCTTCATATAAACATTTTGGAAGAAACAAAGTTAGTTTGAAAGCAATTATCCTACTTATTATACAAGAGAGGTAGTGAGGATAAGGAATTTGTTAAAGAGAGGATGAAATCAAGTGATGAATGCAAAGGGAGATGGACGTGATGAGTGAACGGAATATGATGGCCATTATCTCTCCAAATTAGTTGCATTGACTAATGTTTTTAAAAGTCTTATTATGCATGGACCATCAGTTTAATTATTGTTTGACCTCCTAGTAATGTGAATTCATTAATTTTTGTTTTGAATTTAACTTTTAAAATCATGGGTGTAGTTTTTTGTATAGCAGTTTTTAATTTATTAATTTAAAACACCAACAATATACACAATATATATATTATAAATATATATATTCAGTCCTACTGAGTCAATATAATTTTTTATTTTGAGTCAACATAAAATTAACTAATAATATTTTTAAAAAATTGTTTAAAATATGCTATTAAGTCACTACTACTCACTAATAATATTGACTAATATAAATTAAAAAATTATTATCTACTATAAAGTTTTCTCTATAATTTATCCTCAAAATGCATAAGAATTTTCTCGTGTATACAAACATACAACATAAATTCAAATTAAAGGTCCAATATTTGAAATCTGACATAGACTAAATTCTTGCAAAGAGAAATTTACGTGGCAGAAAATAAAATCGTAAGACATCCTGAGGTGTATAAACTAGTGGACAAGCTTGACCCCTTCAACGAATTTAATTATTAATTTCACTAGAAAATCATGTATAGTTTTAATAATATTAGCCATATACAAACATAAAACCCAGAAGATTCCTCACAGTGCGCGTATGGCTATTCGAATTTTAACTTGTGGAAAGTAATATTATAGGGACTTAGCTTGGCGTCTTTTCTAATTTATTTGTTTGGAATGATGTGATATACAAGCTAAGTTATTGACCTTTTCAGATAGATGTGGCTAGCTAGATGGATAATATATATATGTCTTATTTTATTGAACCTAATAATGACTGTTAATTAATTTATTATTATTGTATGTTATTGTGTACCAAAACATGTACTTATAATTCATGAATTCATGGAACACATGTAAAGCTCCAATTAGCGAGTTAATTAACATTGTAATGCTATATATGTTGGCGTAATTAAACATGATGCATGGTCCAATAATCTCTATCCTTATAATAATAACGTATAGCGAACTTTTTGAATTGTATGTAAAACCCTAAAAGTGCATCGTCAAAATATGTAGTGCATCCACACCCACACATATGTGTGCTTCCATGGCCTACCAAAGCCAAGTTCTTAGCCTATATATACCTCCATTTCTTTGCACTTAGAATTCATAACTACTCATCATAACCATTTCTAAGAAAATCCTCTCTATCTCTCATATATAAATCCTTATTAGCTTCTTTACATTGAAATAATATAATATATCCTACAAAATTGAAGAATTATTATTGTGATTTAATTAGTTTCAGATATGGAGAAGCTCTTTGCATTGAACTGTTGCATTGGTTACATATTTGTTGTTTACTCTCTCTTTGCATTATTATTTGTGCATGGCAAAGAACAATTGACATGCAATCAAACACCATACCCAAATGTTTGTAAGCATTATGTTGAGACACCCACAAATACATTATTATTCTCAGAAACATTATCATCATCATCATCACCTTCTTATTCTTCGTTCCATGACATGGCCCTTAAGGTCACCATGGAGCAAGCCATTAGAGCCCACAAGCTAGTGTCAACCATGGAATCAAACAACTTGTTCAAAGACAATAAAAAAGCCAAGATGGCTTGGGAAGATTGTTTGGAGCTCTATGAGGACACCATTTATCAGCTCAACCGTTCCATCACCACCAAAAACCTAAACGACAGGTTGACATGGCAAAGTGCTTCCATTGCAAACCACCAAACATGCCAAAACGGTTTCATTGACTTCAACCTCAACTCTCACCTAAACTATTTCCCATCAGTGATGTCCAACTTCTCCAAACTGCTCAGCAACTCCTTGTCCATCACCAAGGCTGTCTCCATGTTAGAAGCAAACCAAGAACTCAGAGGAAGAAGGAGGCTATTGCTTTCGTCCTCGTCATCACATGGTTTCCCTGAATGGTTATCGGTTTCGGATAGGAGGCTCCTTCAGGCGGCCACACCACCAAAGGCTGACGTGTTGGTGGCGCAAGACGGGAGCGGGAGCTACAAGACGATAACGGAAGGAGTGGCCGCGGCGGCTAGGATTGGCGGAGGAAGGAGGGTTGTTGTGCACGTGAAAGCAGGTGTTTACAGAGAGAATGTTGTTATCAAGAAAACAGTGAAGAACATAATGATTGTGGGAGATGGAATTGACGCTACGGTTGTGACCGGAAACGGCAACGCACAAGATGGATCCACCACTTTCCGATCAGCTACTTTTGGTAACTACTATCATATTCAAATTATTATATTACCATGCACGTCAAAGTATTAATTAATAATAATAATAATGAACAAGGAAGAGAGGAAATGAAAAGTAGTATTGAAAGATAAATGAATAAAAAAGCATATATACCCCAGGGGCGGCGGCTCATCTCTATATATCCATCATGACTGGAAAGGGACAAGGACAGTAGTAGTGGCGGTACTCATTTCTGTACAAGAAAGTGATACGGATTGATGATGGATGAATTCATCGTCATATACAACAAAACAACCACTTTTCCTATTCATATGTCATTTTACATCTTCATTCATTATTACAACATCTCATCACTACTAATATACATACTTTTCTTTCAACTTCCTTAACTTTTTATATTTTTTGCTGCTGCTATTGCTATTGTATGTCCTGCACACTACTTTTTTTATTTCTTTATTGAACTAATTAAATAATATTTTTTAATTTTTTCATGTAATATGTTTCTATAACTAGTTATTTAAATATTAATACTGTGTTTTTCAAACTCACAGAATATTTCTCCTACTTTATATATTCCATAATAATTTTTTTCGTTTATTCTTAGAACAGATAAATATTTTTAATTAATCTGTTTGTTTATTTTATCGGTTCAAACTTAATTTTTGTTTTGCTTATAGCTAGAAAACAATTAATTGATGAGAAGAAAAATACTGAGTTATTTTCACAACATGTCATAATAATTCAATATGAACCTTGTCAATTTTTATTACTATATGAAAAGTATTTTCATAGCCTAAGCCACGCTACTACTTTTATTATTGCATACAAACAGTTAAGAAAAGGCAGACAATAATACTTTAAAAAAAAGAAGAAAACACACACATGGACTCGATCAATTAAGAAAAAATAAATATTTATTAACGAAATAAAGGAAAAGAAAGTATCTGAAAAGAATATGATAAAACATGTAGATAGAATAAGAATAATATGATTGGTTTAATTTTGTTATAAAGATGGTTGTGTGAAGATATTTGTTTGTTA
>JASCZI010181266.1:115578-137689 GCA_036250425.1 Stylosanthes scabra | reverse complement strand
ATAGAGAAGTGATAGATTATTAATGAATGGTTTAAAATACAGAGTTCATGAATATGCATAAATATATTTATGGTTAGTCAAGTTGTAAGGTATAGCATATTCTCATTATGATGATAATGCAATTAGAAAGCATAAGATAATGAAGGAAGGTGATAATGATGTTTAGAACCTGAAAACCTTAGCTTGCAAAATTAATGGCCCACTCTCTATCGTTTCTTATTATCGCTGTCATTTTTAGTGCATTCCCTCCAATCAACTAACTCTATATACAAGAAAATAACATGCATCTCCATTTAATTTTAGAAATCAACATTGAATCAAACCATATATATATATATATATATATATATATATATATAGCACAACGAAAAAGAAATAATTTCACTAGTAAAGGCAGATTGTACTCATCATCTTTAAATTATTTTCTAAATTAATTAAGGTAATGTATATATAATAAAACTTTTTAATTAAAATAACTAATTGATGTGGTTCAATTAGACTAAGATGAGAAAACAATGATATTGCATTATTACGCAGGTTAAGATATAATTAACCTAATAAAAAAACATTTTTCTTTTTAACATAATCAAATAAACCTTGAAACAATCTACCATTGGAAAAATTTTGGTTAGTTTAAGTAGATTTACTCAATCTAAGTAATAAAGATATTTTATGTGTAAGTGTATTAATTAAGGCTTTATTTCTTTTCATCCAAAATAAAATGAAATAAAGCTTTATTTTCTAAGATAGGAAAAGTATTATAAAACAATGTATATATATGAAATGCGTAGAATAATTTACTAACTATAAAGTTGACAAATGACAGCCGACAGTGAATTCTGATCTATTCTTGGACTAAAAGTATCATTTGCACCTAGAATTTAAACACCGTCACAAGATTTAACTTACTTGTATTCTTTGGTTAATTAATTAATTAATTAATTAATTAATATTATTATTATTATTATTATTATTGTTGTTGTTGTTGTGGGATCCAGTTCTTCTTTTACGTTTGTCAATTTTGCATTGTAGGTGTTGCTTTATTAATTTTTTTTAAAATGACATTTATCATTCATATTGTATTATCGGATTATTATTTATTTGATTACTAAAATAATTTTGCAAATCAGAGACTTACACATCTTCGTAATAAAACTGATTATTTTATTTATATTATTTTAAAACAGACGATATTATTTATCAGTAATGCTACACATCCAAATATTTGCACTAACCATGTCTAACTAAGTGATTTTTCTCAATTCTCACCCATTACACACGCTTACATGCACTATCCCCAAAATTCAAAACGCGCTTCTTCTTCTTCTTCTGCAGCACCACCATCAAGCCGCCATCTTTGTCATTGCAGCCGTCACCGTCTTCTCCTTCTCCTTCTCCTTGTTCTTCTTCTTTGTTGTTGGTGTTGGTGTTGGTGTTGTTGCTGTTGTTGTTGGTGGTGTTCTTGTTATTGTTGATGTTGTTGTTGTTGACGAAAAATTGAATTGGTTAATTTTACAAAATAGAAACGAATTTTGAACACAAACAGAAACAAATTTAGAAAAAAACAGAAACGGATTTAGTATAAAAAACTGAATTTGATATTCAAGAAAACAGAAACGAATTTTGAATGGAAACAGAAACAGATTTTGAATGAAAACAGAAACGGATTTTGAATTAAAAACTGAATTGGATTTTCAAGAAACAGAAACGGATTTTGAATGAAAGTAGAAACGGATTTTGAATGAAAAGTAGAAACGGATTTTCTTTTACGCCTAGGCGTGATTTTGGTGATGAACCCACGCCTAGGCGTGGTCTTATTTAGCTAAAACAGAAACGGATTTTGAATAAAAGTATAAACAGATTTTGAATGAAAGTAGAAACGGATTATAAGTTACCACTTAAATGTACTCAAATGTACTCCTCCTCCTATTTACGTGGTTTTGGTCTTCTTACTATTGTGTGTCGTTGTCATTATCATCATCGTCACTGCTGTCTTCTTCTTCTTATCTATTGTGTCGTGTTCATTGTCCTCCTCCTTGTTGTTGTTGCCGCCGACGTCGCCATCATCGTCATCAGAAGAAGCATGAGGAGTTGACAGAGAAAAAGAAGAAGAATATGAGAAGAGGAGGAGGAAGAGGATGAAGAAGAATGGAAAGAAGCGCAGAAGGAGAAAGAAGAAGAAGACGTGAACCACGCGTGTGTGTTTGAAGCTTGGTTGGATTTGGTTGTTAAAAATGTTTGGTTGCGTATAATTATTCATTATTTATTATGAATCTTTACTGTGTAATAAATATGTGAAACTACAAACTTGTATTTATATAAAAAAAAATATTTGTAAATTAATTATTTGTATGAAACGATATGTATTATTTTATTTTTTGTTGTTATGTGGTTATTGTAATAAATTATATCTGAAAAGTATAATTGTCATGCATTCTGGACAGTATATGAAAGGAATCCTTACTATAAGACGCAAATTTATAAAGTTGGATATGATGCCTTAAAATCATATGGGACATGTCTTATAGGGCCTAATGTGCTTACTTGTTGAACAAAACAGATGCATCCATGTCTTTTTGTCTTGTTACCTTCATCTTCGTATATGTAATTAATGATATCAGTTGAATTGTGCGATGGATTATTATAAATTTAGAACAAGTATAATACAATAGATGGCTAAAAGAATCATTTGTTTTACAAAAATCCTATAACACACCAAAATCGATCGCACTAAATTCATCACTATAAATTTATATATGTGGTTAATTTGATAACTGGTTTTTCTAGGTACGCTTAACATGATTGTTTATTTTAACCCATTTTTCAAAAATATTTTCAATTCAAACACACTTATAGGAAACGAACACTTGTTCTGATTGGCTTGCTAATTACAGCTTACACAGCAGAAATGCAGAATTTTTTTTTTTTTTGGGCAGAGGTAGGAAGGAACCAACCCGGCCCAGTTACAGTTAAACCTATCTCTACCCACAACCCGAATCTCCCTACCTGGATCATCTAAACCTAATTGACACACACATCCCCAATTCGATTCTTTGCCTGATCTCCCTGTCTGTGTCCTCCCAATTCTGATCTTCGTTCCTGGAATTCCGGATGCATTTTTTGTTTTTTGTGTTTTTTGGTGCGATTAGTCAGTAATAGTTACTTGTCTTTGTTTTGGGCCTTCGGCCCTTTTGTACCAAAAAAGGGTAACGTCACGTCGTCACAGCAAACTTGAAACTAGCTAATGCCCAAAAAAAACTGGCTAAAATAATCTGTCAAAAAAATACTAGCTAAAATAAGAGAAAATGACAGTAATACCCAAAAAAAAAATTAATAATTATAATAAGAACGAATGAAACCATATTGATATGGTTGTGAATTCTTTAATCCGCTTAAATAATTCTTTGGAGTTCTCATTGAGTGGAGCTCAAAATAAAGAAAAATGCTTTTGAAATGATTTAAAATTAAGAAAATGCTAAGAAGTATATCAACTAAATCAATTGAAAAACAAAACAAATAAATTAGAGGTGTATTTTATAGCTTTCCTAACATTTGAAGCTAAACCAATCAATTGATTAAGTATCTAATGAATTGGTGAAATTATTTTTTTAAATGAAAAATAGATTAATTTTGAAATAGAATTGAAATCTTTTAAAATTGGTGTATCGTACCGTTCCCCACAGTATCTTTGTATTCAAATTCATTGGCAAAAACAAAGTGTGATTGATCTACACTCAATTCCATGATATTTATACAGAATCAAAGGCACACCAAGAAAACCTCTAGCTTTTAGTTTTATTAGCAACATCTTTTGGTGTTGGAAACCTTGAAATAACAACAACACAAACATATGATTTATCAGACACTATCCCCTGACAATGATGCAGTGGAAAAGTCTGTTGTGGATCTTGGAGGAGATGACAATGTTGGTTTCGGTGGCATTTCCATAGAATCCATGCTACCTTCCAACATGTCAATCACTCTGCTAATGGTTGGTCTTTGAGAAGGAATTGTCTGAATGCACCACAAACCCACCATAGTCATTTTCTTTGCCAATTCATTTTCTTCTCTACTCATCACCCCATCAAGTCCCAAATCACTCCCAAGTTCAAGCTTCTTGTAAACCACCAATTGTGGAAAGTAAATCTCGCTCGAACAACTCGCTTCAACATTCGCATTCTTGTGTCCTCCAACGATTTCCAACAGCATCATTCCGTAACTATACACATCAGATTTGTGAGACACGCCTCCTAAACTCTTGTTGCACATTTCCGGAGCAACATATCCAACAGTCCCTCTAGCATATGACATTGACATAATGCTCTCATCCTTCTCGCCGAGCTTAGCTAGTCCAAAATCCGATATCTTTGGACGATAATTCTCATCCAGGAGAATATTATGAGGCTTAATGTCGAAATGTACAATCTTAGTGTTGCATCCTTTGTGCAAGTACTCCAATCCTTTAGCTATCCCTATTGCAATCTGGTACAGCTTGTCCCAACTTAGGGATGGAGTGCTCTCATCTTTCTTTTTGTGAATAAACTTTTCGAGAGAACCATTAGGCATGAATTCATAGACGAGAGCTTTTCGCCTTCCTTCGAGGCAGAATCCAACCAGAGTGACAACATTAACATGGGATGTTTTGCTAATGCTGGCAACTTCGTTGACGAATTCTTCACCATTATTACCTTTGGAATCATTCAGAATCTTGACAGCTACAGAGGAACCATTATTGGGTAGTTTTCCCTTGTAAACAGAACCATAGCCTCCTTCTCCGAGTTTGAGTTTGAAGGAGTTGGTCATTTTCTTCACATCAGAGAAACTATATCTCTTTATACCAAGAGGACCTTGGCTTTCTAGAAAGGCTTCTAGATTTCGATCATGCTTGTTCATCAACCCCAATTGATTCTTGATGAACTTCCACACCTTAGCTTTGTTACGGCATATGATCACAGCAATCAGAGGTAGTCCAATTCCAGTACCTAGGAAACCTGTCAGTACAATTCAGCCTCAGCAAATCTAACTCTAAACTTGATTCATATTATTAATGTGTAAGGACTAAGGAGTAACAAATTTGTACCTAATACTAGCTTCAAGACTTTGTGCTTCTTACTACCTGCAAGAAGGGGAAAAAAAACAAAATAGTAATTATTAGATGAACAATTACAGGTACTTTGGTTAAAAAGAAAAATATTTAATGGTAAATAATGTATGCGTTACACGATAGTGTAAAGCAGAGGATTAGTTAAATAATTGATTGTTGAACTGAATCTGATAGTATCTCAACAAACCACATACATCATCATATAGGATGCATTAAATTACGGAGAAAGGCAGTGACAAGTCAACAACTGTGGGGAACTAGGTGACAATTTTGGCATTTGTTCCTATGTTGCAATTATATGTCTATATATGAGCTGGTTTTGTGATTTCAACCATGTCTTCTAGATTTAATGTCTCTTTCACTAATTTAAATAATTGGGCAATGTTTACAGCATGCCATGTATGTGTGCACTGCTGCACAGAGTATATACATTTTTATATATAAACACAGGAAATAGGGAGTATGTAGGGACATTGTTAGGTGGTAACGTCTTAAGTCAATTTTAATATGCTAGAAAAGAAAAACCAAAAAGTATATATATATGCTGTAATTTAAGAGCATCTTAAGTAACAATGATTGCAATGGAGAATTGGAGATCCCATTTATATGTCACCAAATCCATATCTTCTGCCTCATGACACACATGACATATTAATTTATCTCCTATTTTATAGAGGTTAGACACCCAAGTCAATGTGAACACAAGAAAATTAGTCATACTTGTTTTTATATATATATATCTCACTAGTATAAATTATAAAGTAATACCATAAGGAATAAAAAGACCATTATTATTGTTAGATGAATTTTGACTCTCTTCTTGTTGCTTTTGGACTACGATTGGCTTAACTCCGATCCCATTGCATCCCTCTTCACACATTTCAACTTATTCCAAAGGCTTAATTGAGATTTGAGAAGCCTCTTAAGACTAATTACTATTAGAAATCAAGATAATCATTGATAAACTTTAATGGTAAAGTTTAATAACTGATAAATTATTAGCAAGAGAAGGAAAAAGAGAACATACTTTTATTATGAGAAGAGCAGACAGAAGAAGCATTTGTTGTTCCAGTGGGGCAATAACATGAAAACTCATCAGAGGAATTTGTGTGGTTGGTGCCACATACTCCTCCAGATTCAATGCATGTTTTGCACTTTGAAGACAAATCTGCATCATACTGCACATCAAACCCTTCATCCAGAGCTTTCTTCAGATTATTATTCCCAGAAACATTATTGTCCCTTGAAACTTGCACTTGAACACTAACCCCACAGTTCCTGAACTGCTGAGTCTGAGTTGCATTGACAGCATAGAAACCGTGTTTTCTGCTATCATTCTGGCACGTAAAAGTGTTAGTTTTTCCCACAAGTGAAGGATTCCCAGATGGACAATCATAGAATATGGTGATATTTTGAAGGGTGTTTGGGAGAAAGGTGAAGGGACTTCCGTTGAGGGAAGTGTTTGTGAGATGATTATGATTGGAAGAACATTGATCATAGACAAAGTCTGTTCTCACAATTCTCATGGTACTCTGAGTTTGGTTGATAG
This sequence comes from Stylosanthes scabra, assembly GCA_036250425.1. Classification (NCBI taxonomy): domain Eukaryota; kingdom Viridiplantae; phylum Streptophyta; class Magnoliopsida; order Fabales; family Fabaceae; genus Stylosanthes; species Stylosanthes scabra. The sequence continues at coordinate 131,036 of JASCZI010181266.1, read as the reverse complement.
CAAGCACATGGAAGTTTTGCAGACCAAGTTGAAGTGAAGCAGTGGTTTGATTGTTGTTGTTGTTGGTGCAGGTGAGTTTGAAACCATGGGTTCCACAGAAGTGGGGTCTGTTTCCTCCCCAGAAAGGGTAAGATACGTTGGTGATGAGTGTTCCACAGCTGAATGGTTTGCTGCAAATGGAGTATGAGGTAGTGTCATCAGTGTTTTGAGAGAAGGAGTGTTGCAGATTTGCAAAGAAGAAGATGAAAACAAGAATAATGGCGGTGTTGTTAGTCATGATTAGATTCGAGGCAGAGAATGAAAGAAGGTTGAGGAGCTCTTATTAGTTATTAGTGTTAATATATAAGAGAGTTTCTTGGTAGTTTCACAGAGTGGAGGAAAATAAAAAATGAATAAGACAGAGCAGGCACGCGAAAAACTTGTACTTGGACTTTGAGTAGACTTTTCTTGGAAGGGGAGGGGGAGGGGGAGGGGGAGGAGATAGATTAATGTTTGGTTAGAGAGGATATGGATATGGAATATATATACATCAGTAGTGCTGAAATGAAGCCCATGAATCAAGACATTTTATGGACATGCACGTAGCACTTTTGAGACTTTGAGAGAAGAGGTGAAATTTCATTATAGAGAGAAAGGTGTAAACAAGACATTTTTAAATGAAAACAAAAGACGAGCTTGACTTTCAGGGATGGAGAAGGGCAGAAGGCTATTCGCATTGATTTGTATCGTTTTTTAAACAAAGAGGATCCCATTTTCTATGAAATGTGCTACAAGGTCATATACCTTCTCTTCTTCTACTTTATATTCAACTTAATTTTTTCCAAATAATTCTATATCTACATGCATCCATGGAGCTAATAAATTCATAACATAAAAATAATAAAATCTAATACAAAAATTTTAAATATAAAAATAATAAAATTTAATATAAAAAATTTGACACACAAAAGAAAATGTTTTTGTTGAAATGATGAATATATGAATGTATGAGCATGTAGTGTTATTAATTTTTTAAATATTTTGGATGAAATATATATGTTAGGGTGTGTTTGAGAATAAAATATTTTTAAAATTTGTTTAATTTGATTTAAAATGAATTGAATTGGAAATGAATTATTGTTTTTTGGAATTAATTGTCTAAAATATAAATTGATTTAATTTAAAAAAATGTAATTTTGTATTTTATCATGTATATAGCATAAAAAAAAATTATAAAAGAAATTACTAAGTGTGTAAATATTTTTATTAATCAAGTTCAACCAAATATTACTTGCATTAGTTGATGAAGAAGAAAAAAAAGGAAAAAAAAAAGGAATTGAAAAGAAAAGCTTCATTAGTAAAAATATTTGTAGTTGTACCATAGTATTTTTCTTTTATTAATACCAATAACAAGTTAACAACATACTAAATATATATAAAAAAAATTAACCACTAAAGTTAGTGGCTCGAATACAAAATATACTAGTTCAATTAATATTTTTTTAACCCTCCTAAATAAGAATTTGCTTTTAATATTAAATGAATGAATTTCTAAGATAACAAAAAAATATTAAATAAATTTCCATTATGTTATGAAGGTTTTAAATGATAATAATAAAATAATGAATAATGATACAAAATCAATGTTATTGGATGAAAAAAAATATATATATAATTTTTTATTATCTTCATAATATTAACTATCAAAATTTTTTGGAAAGTAATAAGCAATGTCATTCAAAATATGAGGATGAAGGACGAAGGATAATTGCAACATGACAAATTAATTTTTTTTTTTGGACTAAGGCAAATTAAATACTTTAGTTCTTCGTAAATCATAATCACAAGTCAAACTTAGACACCTAACCGTGCTAGAATACTGGATGTAGATGGCTTGTGCTTTTTCACACAAGACACAACTCACACTATCCTTTTGCTTGGGCTTGGGCTTGGATCAGTGAGACTACAGCACTGGCCCACTATGAGCAGGTTGAACCATCCTTTTCCATCTAAACCTACACACTATTTTCTTATGGGCTTTCTAATACACTTGAAGTGCTAACTAACTAATCCTTTAACCCAAAAAAAAACTATGCCTAATTTATTTCCAAACTGCCTTACTGCTGAAGTGCTAAAGAAGTTGCATATATACAATACTGGTGCAAAGTAAAAAGGGGTGGGTTTTGTTGAGGAGAAATGATATTGCACCAATTTTTGTATATAATTTGATGATATTCCTCTTTGTTAATTAGGCCACATGTCAGAATCAGAAGTTGAAGCTCCACTCTTTGATGAGAAGCCGTAAGCCATGGCATTCACATTCAGAACCTGTGATGCATCGAATGGTGCATTCAGTCCCCATTCTATGCACTCATTATTATGGCTATGGCTATGGCTACTGCTTGGCACAAAGCCACTACCACCTGCTCCTGCTGCTTCCTCACCAAAATACTCGCTTTCACCATATTCAAGTGTATTACCACCTCCTGCTGCTTCATGGTTGTTTCCAAATAATTGCTCCCCTCCTATTTCTGCCATATAAATTGACTAATTGAATTAGTTTGAGTCCAAGAAAGAATTATACATATAATACCAACACAAGACTTCAACATACCTTGTGTTAGCAAAGCAGCGTTATCATTCAAAATGGCATGATCAATTTCCTCCAACTCATTCCATCTACCATATGCTTCTCTCACCATCTTCTCTAAATAGCTCTGCAAACAAATATGTACGTACTCATTATCAGTTAAGTGGATATGTATCAAGTCAAAACATTTGATATATTATTATATAGATATGCAAATACATACCTTATTGATGGTGTTTAGGTCTCTGCCTAGAAGGATTTGGCCATTGATATCAGCTCTAATCAACTGGCATATTGGATTGAGATAGATAGTACAATTAGAGCCGCTGTACATATAAGCTTTGTTCCCCATCTTACATGTCTTTGCATGCTTTATTGTCACTTCCCACATCTTCTCTGACATTCCAACCCCTAATATCTGATTGTATACACATATATACTATTCATTATTCATTATTCATTCATGTAATGTTACATAGATAGTAGATATTTGATAATAATGAAGACTGTTTGTTTATAATTACCTTTCTAAGCAATTGAGGATCAAGAACGGATAACTTGAGGAATTCTTGGACTGTATTAATGCCCTCTGCTGAGAGCTTTTTGTGGAAAGCTCCATCTTTTCCAATCTTTTCTAGGCGCCACACTTCGTCCTCCAGCATTGGTGGGTGATGCTTTTTGTACACTACACAATTATCAAAACAGAGGAATTATATTTACAACAATCCTAGCTAGCCAATAAAAAATCATATTTAGATGAGCATTGGTGGGATCATATATAGGATTGATGAGCATCTTAATTAGATTTAGATGGATATATGTTTGAAAACACTTTCCAGCGGACATAAAAAAAAAAGAGAGTTTCTATTATTGCTTGCTAGAAAAAGGTAGTGAAATTGAAAATATCTAAGCTTGTTGGAGGTAAGATCAATAATGTATGTTATGAATAAATTTGATATCACAATCCATGCAAGGGTGTTAGTCACAATTGTTCTACATCAGGATTTTATGTCCTTTTTTTCTCTTTTCCTTTCTTTTTAAATGATCGGTTTGAAATTAAATGACTTTTTCTTTTTAAAAGTAGTTTAATAAAACTAATAATTTTTTAAATATAATTCTTCAAAAGTTAAATCAATTATTTTGACAAATTAAAATAAAATAACTTTTAATAAACATAAATTACAAAAATGTATTTGGTAAAACTACCTTTAATATTTAAAATGATTTTAATAGAGATTAGATAAATATAATTAAATATAAATACTTATTAATATATAAAATTCTATTAGGTATTTTAACTTTAAAAAATATTTTTACAAACATCCATAATTTTTCAAACAAAAATACTATTTAGATTTTAGACCCAAAAATCATTTATCATACAAATTTATGTATAAATAAATATTTTATTTAATTTATTTTTAATATATAAACATATATTTTATACTTAGTAATAGGTTTAAGGAAAAATATAGGTAACCAATAATTTTTTTACCAACAAATAAGCCAACAAAAAATAAAACATCCGAAACTATTGTTTATAGAACATCCACAATAAAATAAATAGAACATCCGAAACCTAAAATAACACACCATCAATAAAAGAAATAGAACATCCAAAACCTAAAAAGATAGAACATCCAAAATAAATTATTGATTTTTTATTAATTACCTAGCATTGTTGTAAGTTTTAATGCGCATTGAGTTTGATTATTTTTCAAAATTAGAAAACACAAAAATATAATTTTTTTTACTCGTCAAAATAAAATGAAGAATATATATCTATTTAATCTTGGAAAAATTTTAAATTAAAACATATTAGTTTTCAACTAAAATTAATTACATTTAATAAGAACATACACTACCTCAACATACATGCGATGATGATTGAAGAAATATTATGGCAGACAAGTAAAAAGTGCAGAAATAAATAGGAAGAAAAAGAAGATGGAGTAAGAAGGACTCACATTCACCACGGTGATCCTTAACTACGAAGGGTTCAGTGAAGCCTTCACGAATTCTGAGACCACCTTGTTGGTTAGGAGCAACCCTCACAGCAACTCTGAACTTTCTGCTACGGATCCAGCTTGAATTATCCGTGAACTCAATCTCCCCACTCATGGCAGCAATCCCATCCCTCATCGTCAGGCTCAACTCTCCAGTCAGCAACGGCCTCTTCCCTGTTCTCTCCTTCACTATATGCCTCTTAAACTGCTCGCTGCACCACGACTCGTCGTCGCTGTCGCCGTTGCTGCCACCCGGAAAATCACCATCAAGTACCACCAGCTCTAGCTTTATGGGATAGGGAAGGCTTGTTCGAACAATTTGATCTTTGTTTGTTCTGTCAACAAGAATGACCTGCATGGGGTTCCCTTGAATGTCGAGTATTCTGCTTGCTGTGAATATTGGGAGGGAAAGCTTGTTCGTGAACATGAGTTGCAACTTGGGTGATTGCTCCGATGATGATGCTGCTGCTGCTTCAATTCTGAGTGATGGAGAGCGTGTGTAGGGATGATGGTGTCTCATTATGACTCGTTCCACTTCTTCATTTACCACTCTTCTTAGCAATGGCTCCAACCCTGCTGAGAACAGGTTCTGCATGTTCTTCACCATTACTACTTCTCCTATTATCCTGTTAATTTTGCCAACAATTTAATTAATAATTAACCATTAATAATTGATAAGCTAATAAATAAATAAACATACGAAGCAAGAGAAGGCCTATTGGGTCGGATGCGTTTGTCGCTTGGCTCTTGGGCATCTCTATCAGAATCATCGAACAACCGTTTAGCAGCCATTAATTACTATTTCTTTGCAACAATAATATATATAATCTGGGACAACAATAGAATATAGTGGAGAAATTTAGAGAGAGATAGATTGAAATTATTGGAATGGAATAAGAGAATAGAGATGAAGCAAGGTAAGGTGCGTGGATGAGAAGTGAAAGAGAGGATTTGAGTTTGGCTTTTATATATACCGGTCAGAATTGTTGTGAAATACTATTAAGTATTTTTTGAAGCAGGTTCTAGGAATGTTGGAGGAAATATCCAAGAAAATAAATTGGCTACTCTGAATTGGAATGCGTATTTTAGCATGTAAAAAGACTTTGACTCTGACACTCCCTCCAAAAGTCAATCTCAAATCTATTGTTTTAAATTTCTTTTAGACTAATTACTATTTTCTATGTATGTATGTTTGTATGAGAAATTATAAATCATCAAGTAAGCTAGGCAAAATCATTAAAGGTTGGTATAAGTAGTGTAGGACCCAGATCTATGTGGAATAAGATTGAACGGCGTTCTCATGTAATCTGATATTCATATAGTATATGTTGATTAAAATTGCTTGATAAAAGTGAAGAAAAGTGGCCTCCCGTCATCAATCCTCATATAGAATAAATTAATTAAAATGATTATTAAGTCCAAAAAAGATTTAAATTAATATTATATACCAAAATTTAACTTTTTAATTGAGGCAAGTCCAAAATCATCGAGACCTTTTTCGATCTGAATGCTTGTAGATCAAATCGTCATAATCTTTCTCTGGCTCCTGGCCTCATCTACTTTATCTCATTTTAGTTTTTTTTTTCTTCTTATTTTAATTTTTAATTTATATTTTTATTTAGTTAAACTAAAATAGGTATTTTTAAATAGAAATTTTAGGATTTAGAGTTTAAATATGTCGATGGAGATAAACTCCATTTTGGTCCCGAGATTTGCTGGTTACATCAGAATGGTCCCTAAAATTTTAATTGCACTATTTTAGTTCCAAGATTTAAAAAATTGCACCAAATCGGTCCCTAATCCTCTTTTCGGTATAATTTTGGTTAATTTCGTAAGTGACGTGATAATTACCTTGCATGTTAAACAACATAAAAAAATGTCTCTTCATTTATGATGCTCAATAGTCATTAAAATAACATTATTTGATACCTAAGAAGAAGCATAAATCGAAGAGTTATGGAGGAATTAGAAACTAGATAAATCTTTTTTTAATGATCATTTAACGTTATAAGTGAAACAACATCGTTTTATTTTGTTCAACATACAAGGCAGCCATCACATTTCTCGCAAAATTAACAAGAATTAGGCTAAAGAGGGGCAGGGACCAATTTGGTGCAATTTTTTCAATTTTAAGGACCAAAATGATACAATTAGAATCTCAGGATCATTCTAGTGTAACTCGCGAATCTCAAAGACCAAAATGGGATTTAAATCAATGTAGATGCAAATAATGTTAGGATTAAAATAAATTTAATATTTATGACTCTAAGGTTAGTTTAATTAAAATTTTATATAATTTTTTAAGTTTTTGTGAATACAAATATTTACAAATTTAGTTATAATTATGTTTAAGGTTACGTTGATGAAAACGTTGATTTATGTTTAAAGCTATTTTCATTAGATTAATTAAAATATTAAAAAATTTCATCAAAATAACTTTAAACATAAATAAAATTTTTTTATCAACATAACCTTAAACATAATTATATCTAAATTTCTAAATATTTGTGTTCACAAAAACCTAAAAAATTATATAATATTTTAATTAATCTAACTTTAGAGTCACTAAATATTATATCTATTTTAATCCTAATATTATTTGCATCTACATATTTAAACTCTAAATAAAAATATAAATTAAAAATTAAAATAAGAAGAAAAAAAACTTAAAATGGGATAAAGTAGGTGGGGTCAGAGTCCGCCCGATCGAAAAAAATTATGACAATCTGACCCACAAGCACCCAGATCAAAGAGAGTCTTGACGATTTGGACTTTGCCTCGATTAAAAGAGTTGAATTTTAATATATAATATTGATTTAATTTTTTTGACATAATCATTTTAATTAATTTTTTTTTGGTAATCATCATTTCAATTAATTTATTCTAAAAAAACCCTCATATATCTTTACGGGGAGAGAGGTACCATCACTAAAAGAGGATTAATCTTTTTTTTTTTTTTTGGGACGGCTCAGCCAACGCACAAACACACACACACTTTTCATTTTCTCCATTGGTAGGGGCTCGAAAAGAGGATTAATCTTTTGATTAGGAGCACTGATTAGGATAGTCAAGACGTGTTAGTTTTCTTCTTTTCTTTTTTTTTTTTCCTTTTTGGTATAAGACGTGTTAGTTATTTGATGTGATAATTTTGCATGGTATACTCATTATTTTTTATTAGAAAATGACTCTTTTATTCTCTATAAGATGTTTAAATATATAATACTTTTTATTTATAAATTTTCCTTTTGTAAAATTAAAGTAACATGTTATTTAGTCTATTTAAGTAAAAGTCTTCAATAATCATATAATATATATTAGTGATTTTTCTTCATTCAAATAATAATATATTTATTGGATTCTAACATATTCTTTCTTGACGAAAGGATAAATTATTTTTTTGACATGGCAATCTCTAAATTATTGATTTGATGAATTATATAACTTTAACTAAAATTAACATTTTACCCATAATAGAGTAAACTTATGATTAATTTATTAATATAAATAAATAATTTTTAAAAATTTCTAAACAACTCATACTCAAACTCAATTTAATCTACCTCTTTTTCCACCCATCAACGAACAAATTTCTTTTTCGATCTTTCTCACTGTCCCCTGTTAAGTCTCCCATAATTCATTGTTCTCTTTAGTTAAAATTACGTACTTTAAATTAGTCCATTAAATATTATTATTTTACGGATAATTTATCCTTTCATTTAGAAAGATGAATAGAATCCACCAAATATTTTAACTTGTCATAAAATATTATAATTAAATTTTTTATATATTAATTTCATGATTAACAATAAATATATTGAAAGTAAATAGTATTTTTTAAATCAACAAAAAAATCAAACATATGGTTTATGTTATTATTATTATTATTATTATTATTATTATTATTATTATATGATCCAAACAATTATTGGAGGATATACGATAATATACATTTAATAAAAAAAAAAAAGAGGAATGCCATTATCTATTTTTATGGAGAGAAAAGAAGTGTCACTTTTTTATTATTATTTCACATCTCAGAAAAGCATACAAGGGTTTTTTGTTGTTGCATACTATAAAAGAAAACGATAATGATCAGTTTATTAAGCACAGAGTGGCACCAAAGGACCACGGCATCGACAACAAGAAAGATTATAAAAAAAAATGTTTATTATTTATAACAATGCCGTAACTCATAAATTAATAATTAAGTTATTATCCAAAATTTATATAAGTTATCATTCATAACTCATATTAACTCTCTATTGGTCATAATATATTGACTTCAAAAGTTTTTTCTATTATTTATTATGTTATGTAATCTAGTAAATTTCCTATAGTTTATTTGCTTTGTTTTATATATGTTTTTGAGTTTACCAATTTGGTCAAACTACATGCTCCTAGGAAGGATCCGATGCGTGTTTGTTCTCAACTACGCTGTCCGACCTCACTTACGACGATTATTCTTGTGTTACTGCTATTAACCTAATCCCAAAATACTACTAATTTTGATTTTAATTTTAGTTTGGATTGTAAATATAGTATGAATATTTGGATATTTGTGAGAATATATAATAATTTAAGACTAAATATAAAAATTGTTATTTCAATACTTGTCTCAATTCAATTATATTTTATTTAAATTAAAAAATTTTACAAATAATAATATTTTATTAATTTTGTCGAGAGTGATATCATTTCACCCTAATAAAACAAGTTTTATTTCATCAATCAATAATTCTATAAGATAATTACCTGTTTTAAAATATATTTTGTTTTTTTAAAAAAGTATCAAAATTGATAAGCTCCATTGGAATTGCTCTAATTGTATTGTTATAAATAAAATCTCAATAATTTAATATATTTAATTAAATTATTATTTAATAATTTTTAATAGTCAATTTTATATTAAAATAACTATACGAAATTTTCACCCTTATAATAACTTAGAAGTAGCTCTTTTGTTTATTTAGACACATTTTTACTAATGAAAAAATACATACAGTGGATATATCATATATATCTGTTGTTATTGTCCAAAAATTCACATATCATCAAGTTTTGCTAATTGGTATCATTCATCTCTACTTCATTGAAATTTTTATTATTCGAAAATTGAGACTCTATCACCACTTTTTTTTTTTTTTGGTCTTGACTCTATCACCACTTTAATCGACAGTTCTATTCAAATAAAGCCTTCATTCTTTTACACATACTTTTGTTAGAAAGAAATTCAATAGAAATCAAGTGTTTTCAGGAGATTCAATTATTAAATTTTTATACCAGACCTTTTGTTGGTAGGACCATACCATAAACCTATGATATCCTGAGATGTATAATGTATGCATGGCCTAAAATATTTAATTACGGTGGAAATATATATTATAGGAAGCATTTTTGATAATTATGGTGAATTTCAATATTCATCACCGTTAATTCTATAATATATATATATTTTAAAGTTATTTAATATCCTTCGATCAACAATTATAAAGTTTATAACACCACTAATATGGAACTAACCTGACTGATTTCGTATATTATATATTATTATTATTATAATAATAATGCAGAAGAAGTCCAAAACTCTAAAAAAGGGATGTCACCCAAAAAAAAAAAACTGGAAAAGTAGAAAAGCAAAAGCAAGAAGCGAGTACACTCGGCTAATTTGTGAGGTCCTTTGTAAATTACTTGACGACAGTGTCACTATGGATGCTGCGCCACACGGCACACGCTCTACGCGGGCGGGCCTTTCATAACAGAAAATTGACCTATCTTCATTTTCATTTTTGACTCACTTATTATTGTTAGTTGTTACATTACATTCAACTTATAAAAAATAAATCATGAACAACGTAGCACGTCTTGCTTGTTTTATATAAAGGGACGACGTAGCCACCTCATTCAAATTCAACTACTCTATTGCTAACATTTTCGCCGAAAAAGGACAAGCACGCACATATACATAGTACAAAACTGACAGTGATTGCTCTGTTATTTGAGTATATTTAAATGAAAGTAAACAGAAGTGAAACTATCAGCGCTTTCTCCGTAACCACTCTCTAATAAATATACATCCATAATCATCAGGACTCACAGCATGGAATTGAATTATTACAAGAAATTGAGATTCTGTATAGTAGGATGAGTATGTATCAGAGTATCTATGTATGTATGTATGTATGCATTTATGTATAAAATAAATAAATAAATAACTAAAAATGGATCATTAATTAGAATTGCATAAGGCGGGGAGCAAACCTTAGCAATCTATCGAGAGACTGAGGCATGAACTTCCTTGCAAACAAGTGGCAAACATTGGTGCTCTTCCCATTGTAGCGGCATCTGGTGGCATGCCTCAGCCTATTCAAGAACGGTACGGTCACATCGCTTCTCATGTACCTGGATGGATGAGAACCGCCCTTTGACCAGTCAACCCAAGTCAAAGTCCGGTTGGCATTCCTCCTCCAGAACTTGATGCTAACAAGGGTGGGCAAGTAGTGTTCATCGCCAATGCAGCCGCCGTACCTGCAATGCTTCTTGAACAGCGGGTAGTACTGGCGGTCGGAGATGACTTCGAGTGCGAGGGCACGGTCGATCTGGAACCACTGGGAGCCCTTTCTCCACTGAGAGGGCTTGATGAGGGGCCTCATCTTTGGGGAGTACCTACCCCGCCCCGCGGGGCCCGCTAGATCGTAGGCTTCTACAAAGGTCTTGGATGAGTTGAGGAGATAGCGATAGATGGTTGAGAAGTTGAAGAGAGGGATGCAGGTTTCCGATAGAAGAACGAAGCGTTGGTTGGAGAAATCCAGTAGTGCATTTGCTAGGAGGCGCCTCTCTGCATCTACCATGTTGAAGTCGCCCCACCTTACCCCCTGCCATTGCCCATAAATTCTTACTTCTTTTCTTTTGTTTTTTGTACAAATTATAACTCTGCTACCAATCTATATAGATAGACTGTGTAGATGATATATTTAATTATATAACCGCTCGTTACGAAAAATAATTCTCTTTCTCATTGATCACATGATTAATCATTTAAAAAAATAAATATAATTGTACAATAATGCATTAAAATTAAATTTATTAATTAAACGAGAGATTATTAGTAAATTTTACCAGTTATAACAAGGTCACGATAATATATATGGAATAAAATAATTGAAGAAAATAATTTTTTCATTTACTCTAAAAATAATTAAAATTTTTTTGTCACTCACCCTGCAAACGACTATTAATTCAAGAGGTTAAGAATTAGAGCCTTATTTAAAATTTTATATCAGACTATTGGTTGTTACATTTACATATGCAAGACGGAAATGGAATTCTCATACTTAACAAGTGAGCTAATTACTTAACCAAATTGGTTGTGTTACATTCTGTTATCTTATTCTTAGCATAGCTTAAAGCTTAATAAGCTTGTGTGTCCCCCTAAATATAAGCTAACAAATTTCTCTTTATTAATTACTCTTTCCTCATTTAGCATTTTCACAGCCATTTTTCTCATGCAAACTAATGACTATACAGCATCCCATGCGAAAGTAGGAAGAATAATTGAATTATGAGAAGAAAAAAAATCATGTGGTAGTAGTGTGTGGAAACCGAAGAGAATAGAATTTCTCTCCAAACTGTGCAAATGAAAAGGAGTGGAATCAAAGAAAAGCATAGCTAATAATCAAGTGCGTGCTGATCACCTCTTGATCACGAGAAAGATAAGGGAATCAGCAGCAGACATTTTTTTTAAAAAATAATTGTGATAAGCATATGGAATAGAGAGGGCTTGTTATTTAAAGGGTATGGGTGGGGTTAGGCCGTTAGGGGGTATCTGGTGAATGCTGATGATGATGTGATCTCTCACGGAATCCTCGATTAACAAGTATGCTGACCCCCAATATTAGCCTCTTACGTACGTCGCTCAATATTATACTCTTAATAATACATGTGTTCAACTCTAATTGGAAGATTAGCTAGCTATCAATTATCAAATTAAAAAAGTGGCTTCTAGTTCTTAGGGTTCATTCGGACAGGTAGGTGCTGCCCAACATTTCTCTTTTTTTAATTTTTACGGGAACCAATTATTTCTTGTAAAATAAGGATAGCTGTGTAATTAATTAGACTAGTGTCCTAAAACTGGAGAAGACGTGGATGGAGGCGCACATCGTGTTTCCCTTTGAGTATGTTGGTAGGAAACAATTGAAAATGGTATTATTTTTATGAATAACTATGATTATTGAATTTGATGGAAAAGTATGATATGAACTGACCTTGCTCGGAATTCTGCGTCCAAAAAATACAGAGGTTTTGGGGACTGAAGAAGCATTGAAGGAAGGATGTGAATGGATGAAGATTGAATACAAGCCTTGGTTTCCTTTGAAGAATCTCTCCCACAGTGGACCCAAATACAGAGGTCCTCTTGTCAGGAACATGAACGCTACCTTTGGGGTCATTCTGAATGGCACTTCCCTAATCTTTGGAACCATGGAAGCTCTCCACATCAACTCATCATCGTTCATATCATGCATTATTATTGCCTCCTTTCCTGACCCTAAGAAACTCCTCAACCCATCTCTCTTGATGCCGCTTTGACTATTGTTATTGGAAGAAATTGTTGGATTATTATTATTGGAAGGGAGAATTATGAGTTGGTGATGCTGGTTGAGAGAGAAGGCGAGGGTGATCCCTATGATGAATCCAAAGGCTAAGAGAAGAAGATGGGAAAACAAGTTGAATAGATGGACTTGTTGTGCACTGAACAACAACCTCACATATGCTGCTGCAGGGGAGCCACGATCTTCCTCTTCCTGATGCTGCTTATTATCATTATTACTACTTGAATTCTTCATTCCTAGTTGATTGATTGGTACTATTAGCAGCAAGGAATGGAAGAAGGGATCAGAAGAGACTGAAACACAGAGAATTAATTAGGATGTTTAGTGGTGGATGGGTCTACATACAAATACAATAATAAGTATAACCATCAAACTTGACCGGATATAACAACTAATCAAGATACTTGAATTCACTGCCAAACCATAGTATCTCTACTTGACTTGACCTTCTTAACCTTATTTTAATATTTATAAATATAGTATCAATATCAATATACTAATAATAGAGTTTTTTTATTCACTCCCTCAGTAATTAAGCATCATATATTCCTATTTGCTAGGGATCAAACGTTAAGGAGCCCATGAATATAATTAGGAAAATAGTGGGTGATAAAAAAAAAAAAATTGATATTAACTCCCTATTATCTCCTTAATATTTGCTCCCAAGACTTTCTCTTTTATAATTCTCAATAAAATTCGAAAAAATTTGTTAAAAACCCGTTATAAAACTTGCATTAAAATTAGGGAGAATTACTCTAAAGGATCACTAGGGAGATTAAATTATTAAAGAGGACTTTTTTATATAAAAATTATTAAGAAGGACCAACTTATGTAATATTTAAGGAGAATGACCAATTTTTTTTTCAAAGAGACAAACATATCCTTAAATTAATTGCACATTTATTCTGTTTTAAACATTTTTTTCTCTAATTAGTAATTATCTATTATACTCCGTTTTAATTAAACATCTTCATTTATAGTAAAAGAAAATTTGTTGTTGCTAACTACCATTTTACTGTTAATAAATTATATAATTTTAACTTCAAGTCTTTTATCATTGTTATGATAAGACGTATAATTAGTTTGATTTGAATTTTGTTATTTATTTATAATTTTTCAATTTAAAATTATTATTTTTAAAACTAAAATTTAAAAGTAATTAATCTGTTGTGACTAATTTTTTGTATTAAAAATTGCTGCCTATAAATCTGATATTATTAAAAATTATTAAAATAGGTTAATATCATTTATAAAAGTTTTAATTAAATGTTAATAATTACTCCCTCTACATTATTGTCACAAAAAGTTATTTATAATTACTGCCTTTAAATTCGCAAAATAATTTAAATGCAGTAATTATAAATAATTATTAAAATAATAAATAATTTTTAATACTAGCAAGCTTAGAGATAGTAATTTTTAATATAATTTAGTGGTAACGAACTAATTTCTTTTAAATTTTAGTTTGAAAAGCAGTAATTTTAAATTGAAAAATTATAAATAAATAACAAAATTCAATGCAAGAATAATTTCATATCTTATCATAACAATGAAATGGTAGTTAGCAGCAACAAAAAAATAATTATAAATACGTGTGTATAATTAAAATTGAGTATAATAGGTAATTAGAGAAAAAAATGTTTAAAACAGAATAAATGTGCAATTAATTTAAGGATATGTTTGTCTCTTTCAAAAAAAGATTTGATCCTTCTCCTTAACTATTAAATAAATTAATCCTTCTTAATAACTTTTATATAAAAATGTCTTTTTAATAATTTAATTTCTCTAGCAGTCCTTTAGAGTAATTCTTTCTTAAAATTAACCCGTTAAAAGAATTTAGCTTTTTACAACTTAACCGTCAATATTACTTAAATAAGTAAATTAACCGACCTAAGATGAGTTGTTTTGGGCCTAAAGTAACTTAGTAAAGCAAGAAATATATAGAAAAAGCTTTTGGGCCAATTATATTGATTGGGCCCGTTTATATTAAGGGCCGGCCCAATAAATTAAGCCTCGAAATTTTAGTTTCACACTTTCACCGCTTCTGCAACATCCAAGTTCGTCTCCTTCATTTGGGACAAAACGAAAAGAAGCATCTGTGAAGTGAAGAAATAGAGAGACGAGAGTGTGAATCGAAGAAGCGGATGCCGCCACCAAAACGAAGAGTGATGGAATCGTAAGAGATAGAGAGAGAGGGAGAGTGATAAAATCGAATTGAATTGGCGATGGCGGGGTCATCGATCATGGAGAACCTGTTCCAGAGGACACTGGAGGACC
>JASCZI010181266.1:91104-115568 GCA_036250425.1 Stylosanthes scabra | reverse complement strand
TGAGGCTCCAGCTGATCGGCGAATCCGCCTTCATATCGAAGGCGGTTGAGGAGATCCGCCGCGAGATCAAGTCCACTGATCCCCACACCAAGTCCACCGCCCTCCACAAGCTCTGCTACCTCTCCGCCATCCACGGCCTCGACATCTCCTGGGCCGCCTTCCATGCCGTCGAGCTCATGTCCTCCTCCCGCTTCTCCCACAAGTCCGTCGGTTACCACGCCGCCGCCCTCTCCTTCCACGACGCCACCCCCGTCCTCCTCCTCACCACCAACCAGCTCCGCAAGGACCTCTCTTCCCCCAACCCCTTCGAGGCTTCTCTCGCCCTTCAAACCCTCTCTCACATTGCCACCGTCGATCTTGCTAGGGATTTGACCCCTGAGATCTTCTCCCTCCTCTCCTCAGGTAGGGTTTTCGTTAGGAAGAAGGCGATTGCCGTCGTTTTGAGGGTTTTCGATAAGTATCCTGATGCAGTTAGGGTTTGTTTCAAGCGTTTAGTTGAGAATCTCGAGAATTCTGATCCTCAAATTGTGAGTGCCGTTGTTGGGGTTTTCTGCGAGCTCGCTTCCAGGGATCCGCGATCGTATCTTCCTTTGGCGCCCGAGTTTTATAGGGTTTTGGTTGATTGCAAGAACAATTGGGTTTTGATCAAGGTGCTCAAGATTTTTGCAAAGTTGGCTCCCCTGGAACCAAGGCTGGCCAAGAGGATTGTTGAGCCCATTTGTGAGATTATGAGGGTGACCGGGGCAAAATCGGTGATGTTTGAGTGTGTTAGGACTGTGCTCACTAGCTTGGGTGACCATGATTCTGGAGTTAAGCTGGCTGTTTCCAAGGTCAAGGAGTTGCTGCTTGATGAGGATCCAAATCTCAGGTATCTTGGTCTCCAGGCGCTTTCAGTTGCGGCCGAGAAGCACTTGTGGGCTGTCTTGGAGAATAAGGAACCTGTGATCAAGTCCTTGAGTGATGAGGATTCCAATATTCGTGTTGAGTCTTTGCGCCTTGTGATGGCCATGGTCTCTGAGAGCAATGTAACTGAGATCTCTGGGGTGTTGGTCAATTATGCTCTGAAATCGGATCCATTATTCTGTAATGAAATATTGAGTTCTGTTTTGGCAACTTGTTCTAGGAATGTGTATGAGATTGTTGTTGATTTTGATTGGTATGTGTCTCTTCTTGGAGAGATGACAAGGATTCCCAATTGCCAACAGGGTGAGGAAATCGAGCGACAGCTTATTGATATTGGTATGAGGGTTAAGGATGCTAGGCTGCAGCTTGTCCGCGTTGCTCGTGATCTGTTGATTGACCCTGCATTGCTGGGTAATGTGTCCTTGCATAGAATATTATGTGCTGCTGCCTGGGTTGCTGGGGAGTATATTGAGTTTGCCGGCAATCTGTTTGAGCTCATGGATGCACTCTTACAACCTCGTACCAATCTATTGCCTGCATCAATAAGAGCAGTTTATATTCACTCTGCTTTTAAAGTTTTGATATTTTGCCTGGATTGTTACCTTATGCAGAATGAAGATGGTAATTTGGTTGTGGGACAGTCAGATTTGTTTATTGGGAAAAGAGGCAGTGTGGCTCCTGAGTTGGCAACATGTCAAAGCTCAACTCTTGAACAGCATGAAGATTTGACTTTTAACCCCAGGAATACAACCGAGTATCCTGAAGATCATACAGTTTTTGAGAATAATGCTGACACGGCTGTTACTCAGGGTCCGGCAATTACATATGAATCAATGGTTGGCCTATTAGATCGAATTGAATTAATTTTGGGCCCCCTAACTGCAAATCAGGATGTTGAAGTACTGGACAGAGCTTGTAACATACTTGCCTTTGTTCGGTTGGTTAAAGCAGAATTAATTGATAATGCAACCCAGGAGGTGAACATGGCAGACAAGAAAGATACTCAAGTTTCGGCTATCATCACATTGATGCGTGACGCATTTGTTACAGACCTTGGTCCAATCTCAGTAAGTGCGCAGGGAAGAGTTGCGGTACCAGATGGGTTGGATCTTAAGGAGAACCTTGATGACTTATCAGCAATATGCGGTGATATAGAACTACCTTCATCAAGTGCATTTGGCATAGGGGGTCCTCAGTTTGGCACTTCTTCTGACACAACTTCAATTGGGCTTCTAAAGAGCGAAGAGTCAGGGCTAGTAAATGAGGCTACATCTTTGCTTGAACACCGGAAGCGGCATGGATTGTATTACCTGCCTTCAGAGAAGAATGAGATTGTTCAGCATGATTATCCTCCTGCAAATGATCCAAGGTCAAACAGTAATAGTGATGAAGCTGCAGAGCTGGCCAAGCTGACAGAGAAATCACTTATTTTGAAGAAAAAACCGAACCAAACTAAGCCCAGGCCTGTGGTGGTTAAATTGGATGATGGAGATGTGGTGCCATTGCCAATCTCAATCAAGAAACCTGAATCAAGGGATGATTCGCTTTCTGGTGCTATAAAAGATATTCTGCTAGGAAGTACAACCAAGCCAAGTTCATCTCAGAGTAATCCGTCGGATAAGTCATCAAGCAAGCGGAAAGAGAAAAAGAAGCTAGTTGCAGCAGATATTCCATCTCAAATGAAGGAAAATCTGGGTGATATAGAAGCTCCTAGCCTTGAGAATCCGGGGTCAAGTAGCAAGGATCATGATCACGTTAAAGAAAGAAGACATAGAGGTAAAGAGAAGATTGTTGAAGGGGAAGGGCATGATCAGAAGGCAAGGAAGAAAAAGAGTAGTCACCGCCATGGTAAGCATAAAACTCGTCAAAAAGGCAATTCACCATTAAACGTGGTCTCACAAACACCTGAAATTCCAGACTTTCTTTTGTAACATTTAAGGATTTTGGTTTTGATTTCGATCTATTATCAGGTGTTATTGATTGAGGCTATTTACTGTATTATTTGTGCTGAGCCCTTAGGTTAGTTCTGTAGATAGATTCCTCTTCAAATTTATTCTTTTGTCATTGCATATGATTCCTTTATACTATTTTGCTTTTCTTTTACCAACATGTCACAGAATGAGCCTATTAAGAGGTAGTTCTCACTTCTCAAGTTGGATGTTGTTTCGGGTATCTTCTGTTTCTCTTGATACATGAGGGAATTATTGTCTTTTGTTTTTCTTGTAATCTGTAAAGAACGTGCATGGTATCTATTTTCTAGGAAACTAATCTGACCCCAGTCTTCAATTTAGTCCTTCTCTGAGGTTGGCCAGAGGCCATTTTGCATCTGGAGCCTAGAATTTTGTTACAGTCGCAGGTTAGAGAAATCTTAGGAGGTTAGTTATTATTACACTGAAATTATTATAAGATGCGATGGTGTTGTTTTCATCCCTCATTTATTCTGTTGTCATTGCTTACAGTTAGTTTTATACCCTTTTGTGTGTGTGTGTGTGTGGAATTATGATATGATGCAACCTTTTAGAAAAATGTTTGGGTGTTGATGTTGGACACTGCACTGAGATTACTGGAGAAACTCGGGTGAATGTGCTTATGATGAGCAAACTTGAAAATATATACTATTTGTAATTTTGTTTTTCATGCTAAATTATTATTATTATTTATCCAATGTAAAATTCATCATAATAAGGTATACTCTGAAACAAGGTACAGTAGGTGTAACTGTGTAAGGAATGCCCATACTACTAACCTATACTCGTATCTTATAAATCACTCTTAACATATCACGTACGTTACTATAGTTATGTAAAGTTAATTAGTGAAATGGCTTACTTAAATAGTGATTTGACTGCCATTAAGTTGGTAGATAGGATGGGTAAGCACTTACGCTTGTATTTTTCTCACTTTCTAACATTGCGGCTTTTAGATGATCAAAGATTATGGAGACTAATGGGAAATATGTGTTTGCCCATTAAAGCACCAAAGTCAGGTCACAATCCAATCCAAGTTGGATAGGACATGCACTGTTACACGATAAAGCATAACGGAGTGTACATGCATAAGGTTTCTTTAGGTCATATATCGGTTTTCATTTTTTAATTTATTTATTAAAGTCAGTTTTCAACTTTTTTTTTTCAATTATATAAAGATGTAATTACTTTTTATAGAATAAGAAAAAAAATAAGTGCACCCTTAATCGCATTATTATTATTGGCAATACAGTGTACATATCAGACCAAAACGGTGAAATAGAACTATAGAAGATTGTATATTTATCTTCTTTTCTTCCCCCCTTTTTTTTTTTAACAGGAAGATTGTATATTTATCTTCTTATTCAGAGGAAACTTTACCTATAATAATATAAGGGTATATTTAATAACCTTAATATAAAAAAGAAGGATACCAATTGTGACTTACCTACCGTTAACTATCAGTAGTGTGAGCATTAGCAACTTCAAGAATAAAAAAATCAATAATAGAGAGAATTAACACAAATTAGATATCAAAACACCTAATACTTTTTCAGAATTTCTTTTATGTATTTTGAGAGCAAATAAATACAAATTCTTCTACATTTTTTTTTCTTACTTAAGTCAATTTGATATTAGTAGACTACAATAAAAATGGTAATACTATATGTATATTTATTTTGATTAAACAAATTATTTATTTTTATGTTAAATAGAATATTATTTCGATATTAAATAATATAAAAATTAATAAAAACTTTTATTTAATATAAAATAAATACATATATATCTAAAATTATTATAATAAAAATACCAACTTGCTTGAGAATTAATTTTCTTAATTTTTTAACTTTGACAATCATTTCCATTCCACTTGTTAACAATCAAGTTCCACGTCAGTTTGGATATTCGGAGCATCATATATATAATACTATTCAAACAAAACATGTAGATGCTCATATCTTGGCTATTGATTTCCTCCTTAATGGCTTAATCTATCATTAAGAGTGCTTCCTGTTCTTGTTTCCCACACTTAAGATCATAAATTTGGACTTAAAGTTTGCTGCTCATTACAACCCTCTCTTCCTTTATTTTTAAATGGAACCTTCCTTGCACTCTATATATACATTTAACTTCATTCTTTTATTTATTAAATTAGTTGTGATGACAAACAAATTATAATTTAATTAAAAGGGTTTGGGTTAAAGTCTTATTAGTGGAAAAATCATTTTAATGAATTATATATCTTGAAATATATTTTGGAAGAAAAAAATTGGACGCAAACTCCCTAGATATCTTTGTTAAATATAGTATAGATATATGAGTTCGATAAATCTGGGTGGACAATCATTTTAATAAACATCTAATCAAGTTAAACTTATGTAAGTGCTCTCTCTCTTCTATGTCTTCTTCGTCGTCACCATCATCTACTTCTTCGTTTTTCTTTTCATCATTTTCAAAAAAGAACAATAACAAAAAGAGGATGGAAAATTATCAATGATCAATGATGTAACTAATAAGAAAATGCCAATGCACGGGAGAAGAAGAAAGGTACATAGAGCAGTAACTGAATTGTATGAATTCTGTGTGTATTCAACTGAAGAGTTATAAGACAATATATATAACTATCTGTTACAGAAAAATCAATGAAAATCAATAAACAATCTACAAGATTCTAATAGATTTGGTGACTCATCAACCTTATAGAAGAATATAAAGAATGAGCAAAAATGTGATCACAATAAAAGAAATGTAAAAATGTTTAATTCCTACCGCAATTGTTTAAGTTGGCTGGGCTAAGGATGAAGATTGAGGCTGTTTCAATATGCCCCCACAAGTTGGAGGGTAGTAGGCATTGAAAACTCCCAGCTTGGATAGATTGTTATGGAAAGGACCAGCAGAGAGTGGTTTGGTGAATATGTCAGCAAGCTGCCCAGATGAAGGAATCAGAAGAAGCTTCAATACACATGCTTGAGCCTTTTTGACGCACTAAGTGACAATCACCTCCAAGTACTTTGTTTGTTCATGAAAAAGCGGGTTCGCGACGATATGTAGAGCACTCAGATTATCGCAAAAGAGAACTAGAGAATGATGACAAGTTATGTGCAAGAACTGAAACATATTCAAAATCCAAAGTAACTTGCAAGTGGAATTGGCTAAAGCAAGTATTCTGCCTCCATTGATGATTTAGCAACTGTGGTCTGTTTCTTGGACTTCCAAGAAATGAGAGAATCTCCCAAAAAGAAACAATAACCAGACAATGAACATCGAGTATCAGGGTATCCTGCCCAATCAGAATCACTAAAGCCCGAAATATGAAGAGAATAGGACCTAGGAAGTAACAAACCCCGACCAGGATTGCCTTTGAGGTATCTAAGAACCCGAAGTGCTTCTTTGTAGTAGAACTCAGTTGGCCTGCCCATGATTTGACTAAGTTATTGTGTGGCATAAGTGATGTCAGGGTATGTAGTGGTGAGGTACAAGAGTCTACCGACGAGAGCTATCTATAGGTACACTGGCAGGTTTAGCACCTAGCATCCCTAAATTAGCTAAAGGATCAAGGCAGTACTTGTTCTGTGATAGATAAATACCCTAACTAGAATGGGCAACCTCAATTCTTAGGTAATATTTCAAAGTCCCCAATTCTTAACTCGAAAAGTTTTATCCAAAATGTGTTTCAAAGAAACAATCTTAGAGGCAAAGCTACCAGTTACCAGTTATCACAATATCATCAACATAAATCAGCAATATGCAAACATCACTACTAATAAACTTAATAAATAGGCTATAATTAAAGACAGTTTGGTGGTAACCACAAGAAAAGAGTAAATCAGATAACTTTTCATACCATACTTTGCTTAATTGACGTAGCCCGTAGAGATTTAAGGAGTTTGCAACACTGATTGGGCTTGGAAGAAGAGAAGCTAGGGGAAGAGCTATATACACTTCTTCTGTAAGGTTACCATGGAGGAAGGCATTATTCACGTCAAATTGTTGAATCTGCCAATTCCTTATTGACGCAAAATCAAGAACAATCCAAATCGTTGCCGGTTTGACAACGGGAGAAAAAGTCTCCAGGAAATCAATGCCTACTTTTTGCATGTAACATTTTGCCACGAGTCGGGCTTTATAGTGTTCAATTGAGCCATTGATTTACGCTTGATTTTGTATACTCATTTACACCCAATAGGTTTTACACCCAATTGACAATGCACCAGAGACCATCTTATTCAAATCCAAAGCAATCAGTTCATCTTTCATGGTTGTGCGCCAATGGTGGTGCATACCAGCTTCCTTAATGAACGAGGCTCACAATCGGAGTACAAGGGTAATAGGAACCTACAGTGAGGAACAAAGAAAGATAAAAGAGACACCACTTTAGACATGGGATAACGACAGCTTGAGGAAGAAGGACTTAGAATAGTGAGAAAGGTGTTGCAGACATAATCAGAAAGATGGTGGGGGGGACGGTAGGGATGCTGGCTTTGATGAAGGTGGGGGATAGGATGTGCTTGTGGGATTGTGGAAAGTGAATAGGTTGTTGGGGATGGTTCGATGTTGAAATAAAAGGAAGGGAAGACAGGAGCTATGGCTAGAGAGGAAGGAGGGGGGATCGTCGGAGATGGCAAGTTGGTGGGTGAATTTTTCGAGAAGAGAGAAGATGAATTAGGGCAAGTAATTGGGGTTGTGGTGAGTGTGTGGGAGAAGCGGGTTGGGTAAGTGGGTCAGCGGGTAGAGGGCTTGGCACGACAAGAAGAGATGGTATAGGGGAATTAGGTTGTGTGGTAATGGGCCTTTCTATGGTTGGGAGTAAAACTTGATGTGAATGTGTTTGTATATTGTGTTCATAAAGAGGAAAAATGAGTTCAAGAAAAAGTACATTCCTAGATAACACAATTTTCTTATTATGAAGAAGATAAACAATATATCATTTAGACCCAATTGATATCCAAGGAAAACACTTTTGCATGCTCTTGTGTCAAACTTGGACAGATTATGTGAAAGTGTAAAGACAAAGTATAAACACCCAAAAATTTTTAAATCGGCAAAATTTGGTGGTTCTTTGTATAAAACCTCAAAGGAGTTTGAAAATTAAGAATGGAAGATGGAACAAGATTGATCAAATAAATCGCATGATGAACGGCGTAAGACCAAGAAGAGGGAGGTAATTTTGATTGAAACATTAAAGTGCGTGCAACATTCAATATGTGTTGATGTTTAGATTCCACTTTACCATTCTGTTGTGGGGTTTCAACACAACTACGTTGGTCAATAATCCCTTTCGAATTGTAAAAATTGTTTAAGATTAATTTCGGACCGTTGTTTGTTCTTACACATTTAGTTTTTGGTATTAAATTGAGTTTCAACAAAATTAACGAAATTTTTTACATGTTGGGATATTTCTGTTTTTTATTTGAGTAAAACAATCCAAGTGAAATGAGTAAAATCGTTAACAATGGTTAAAAAATATTTATGATGATAAATAGATTGTTGGTGAAAAGAACCCCAAATGTCTAAATGAATTAAGTCAAAAATACCAAGAGCTCTATTAGAACTAAGAGAAAAAGGTAATTTTCTTTGGCTTGAAAGATGATAAATATCACATGAAGTATGATGATGCTTGGAAATAAATGGATATTGTTTATGCAAAATATTTAAACGTTGTCCAGAAAGGTGCCTTAACCTAAAGTGCCATAGATGATGAGGATTGAATTGGGTGATGGAATTTATTTGTGAGGATGGTGAATTGGGGTCATGGTTGAAAGCTTGGGTGAGAATGTAGAGGCACTCTCTCATGCTATCTAAACCAATCGTCCTCAAGCAGTGCGTTCCCATATAAGGCAAGAAAATTGAGTGAATGTGAGTTGACAAGCTGACATGGAAGTAATTTTGGAAATGGAAAACAAATTAAAATGGAATTGGGGAAGATATAAGACATCTGAAATGATTAAGGAGTTGGAAAACTTAATAACACCTTTGAAATGTGCAATTGCATGATAACGATTAGACATATGAAGAGTAATTGGAACAATTTTAGTATAAGACTCAAACCAAGATAGATTACACACAATATGATTAGTGACACCAGAATCTAAAATGTAAGAATTAATGAAATTAAAGGTTAAAGAAAGGTTATTAACAGTGGAAAATGTATTTGAGGAAAAAAGAAAGTAATTTTTCCAAACCTGGATTTGGGAGTAGCCTAGATTGAGGAGAAACAAAAGTATTATCCTTGCACTCAGATGTGTGGGCCTCAGCCAAGTTAAGGAAGGCCATTAAGGTGTTGTGCTGCTTGGGAGTCAAAGCAATAGCAATGGGCTCTGAGAGGCCCTAAACACGCCCTTTTTCTCTCTGACCTAGGACATGTGTTGGTGATGAAGAAGAATCTGCAGCGGCGGTGACTGGAGTCGAATCGGCGCCACGGTCTGGGAGGCATGACCGGCCAGGATACTTGGGGTGGTGAATGGGGTAGGTGTGCTTCATATAACGCACATCCACCGTGTGACCTATGCGAGTGCAGTATGAGCAGACTTTGCTTGAGCCACCTCCTTTGCCGCCGTTGGGGTTTGAGTATCCACGACCTCTGCTAGAAGAGCATCTGCCATCAACGGTGGCAGCCAAAAACTTCTGATCATTGACGGGACCCATGGAGACTTGAATCTGGAGCTCCTGCTGAATAACCATGGCGAAGACCTTGGTCACTGGCGGCAATGGGTCGAGTAGTATAATTTAGGAGCGAATGGTGGCAAACCTTTCATCGAGTCCTTTGAGGAAACGAATGATAAAGTCCTGGCTCCGATACATCTTTCCAAGACATCGACTTAACGCCAGTGGCCTTGAGTTCTCAAGTTCCACCCACAAGGTGCATAAAGATGTATAGAATTCAGTCACTCATTGAGTCCCTTGTTTCAGGGCATAAACTTCCTCCTGTAATTCTGCTATTCTGAGCAAATCACTATGTGAGAATCGGTAACGCATGTCTTGCCAAACTGAAAAAGCTTTGTGATGAATATAACACTCTATGTTATGATAGGAGAAAGGGAGTAAAATAACAAAGAGAGAATAAGGTTGTTACATCTTTCCTAGGCTGGGTAAAGAGGGTCATTAGAGGGTGCAGGCGGAATGCTTCCGGTGAAGAATCTGAATTTGTTCTTGGAGATGGAAAACATGGAAAAAGAATGATTCCAAGAATGGTAGTTGTTTCCATCCAAAACAGGGGTGACAAGCACAAATGTTAGGTTCTCACATGGATGTATGTAGTATGGGTTTGTTGGGTCTTGAGCAGGAGGAAGACATTGGGCTGCCATATGACAAGTAAAGGTAGAAACAGAGTAAAAATGAGGTGTATTGGGATTTGTGGTTTTCACCACGTCGTGGTTAGCAGCAGATCTCTCCGAGGAGCTCTAATACCATAATAAAAAAATGACAGTGAAGGGAAAAAGAAGAAAAAAAACACAAAGCAGTAACTAAATTGTATGAATTCTATGTGTATTCAATTGAAGAATTACATGGCAATATATACAACTGTCTGTTACAAAAAAAAATCAATGAAAATCTATAAACAATGTATAAGATTCTAACAAATTTGGCGACTCATCAACCTTCTAGAAGAATAAAAAGAATGAGCAAAAGTGTGATCACAATAAAAGAAATATGGTAAAAATGTTTAATTCCTACAGTAATTGTTTAAGCTCGTTGAGCCAAGGATGAGGTTTGAGTTTGCTATTGTTAAGCCTAAGTCTGTGAATTGGGGTGCTTCAATAGTAACAACATTTAAACATTTATCATGGACAAAGTATCCACTATACATTAAGAGATTCAATGGAATAAAAGATACATATGTAAACTAATGGTTTGTTTGGGCGAGCTTCTTATAAAAGATCTTATTTGGAGATGTCTCTTTTTAAAAGATGTTTTACAAAAGTAAAAGTAATTTTACGTTTGGATATCTTACATAACAATATTTTTTTATTTGTCAATTATTTTTGGATAAAATAATATAAAAGTAATTTTTTATTTATTTAATATGTTAAAACATCTTTTTTTTGAATGAAAAAGATCTTTTAAAAAAATATGTAAATTGCACTTTTAAAAAATGTTTTTTATTTATTTATTTTATTAGTGCTTTTACTTTTACAACCAAAAAGACCTATTAAGGTTTCTTTGTTAATTTTCAAAAAAATTCATATTCTATTTTTGTTTCGTGTTAAAGCGGAGTGTTTGTGAACCGGCCTACGCTTTTATTTTTTTTGTTAACTTTTAATTGGTTAAGAAATTTTGTGTCACGGTTAAAATTTTTATGTGTCGCTTTTTAAGGAAGTTTTGTTCTATTTTTATTTTTAATTAATTAAGTAATTTCCTGTATTACTTTTTAAAAAATTTCTATGTTATTTATGTTTCTTATAATTTTTAATTGGTTGAGAAATTTCCTTAATCAATTTTTAAGAAATTTATATATTATTTATGTTAATGTCTAGTATCAAGGTTAACAAGATAAATTGTTAGCCAAAAATAATAAATTGTACTACTAATTATGTAAATGACTTTTAATTTTTTAGATCGAATGGTATAATTAGACTAAAAAAGAGGAAGACAAAAAGACACAAAGTTAATTTTTTTTTTTATTTTCTATGGTATTTTAATTTGGTAGGTCGAGAACTAATTTAACGTGGATTTAATCTCCATTTAAGGATTTGATGTTGACCAACGGGTTGTTGCATGCATAAGACAAAATTTGAATTCCTGACACACTTTAAATGGATTAGTGAGCTATCACTGGATCAACCCAAGTTGATTATGCAAAGTTAAAGTTAGGAATAAGTACTATTTATGCCCAAAAGGTTTGGGTCAAAAATATTGTTTGTCACAATCGTTTTTTTTTTCTCTCAAAGTTGCCACAAAGGTTTTCATTATGAATAAAAAAATTGACCGTTTTACCCCTTATTATTATTGTTTGTTAACAATGGTTTGAAACCACACCGGTCCGGTCCAGTTCTGAAAAGAAAAAACCGAACCGAGTCACAAAACCCTAAATTCACCCAATTCTTCACCTTCAAATCTCCCTGCTGCATTTTTCTCACGCTCGGCGAAGGGATCTCATTCATCTCCCACAGCGTTCGCCGCCAGCTTCCTCGCGGACACCGAAGCTTGCTTCGCCTTCACTCCTCCCTCGCCGCACTGCGATGGCGGGTGCTTAGGGGAGTCGAGTGTACGAAGAGCCGAGGCCGCCGAAGATCTCGAGGCCAAGAGCTTCCAGGTTGGGACAGGGTGGTGGATCCGCCTCTCTTGCCGACGAGTATAGCTCTCTTGAACTTATAGTTATGGAGCACAGAGGGGAGGAGGACGCCGATGAGGAACCCCATCGTGCCTCCATCACTCTTCACTCTCACCCCCTAAACACCTCAACCGCCACCCTCACAGTTCGTCTACGCCTGTCACCTTTCTTTGTGGTATCTTCCATTTCTTTGTGATTTGTTTTGCTAGGCTCAATTTGTTTACACAGTCTTTCTTCTTGTTGTTTTCCAATAGGAAGGTACCAAACAAGGTTCAAGAGATTTTAGGGATGCTTGTTTTCTGGATTTGGTACCCTCTTTTGGTTTCATTGTTACCAAATTGGGATAAATAGTAGTGTTTGTGATTGCAAATTTTGGTGTGACTGGGATACAACATGTTTAGTTTTGTTTGAACCATTTCTCTTTAAGTGTGT
Source organism: Stylosanthes scabra (assembly GCA_036250425.1). Classification (NCBI taxonomy): domain Eukaryota; kingdom Viridiplantae; phylum Streptophyta; class Magnoliopsida; order Fabales; family Fabaceae; genus Stylosanthes; species Stylosanthes scabra. Next base: position 102,992 of record JASCZI010181266.1, on the reverse strand, counting down.
ATGTTGGGCCACCAAGAAGCAGTGATTGTTTGAGAAGCAAACAGTTGGGACACTGAATGTGGATTGTTCTCCTTGGATGGGCTGGTTCCATGGTGGGCTGCAGTTTCAGGTGGAGCACCACCTATTTCTGCGGCTGCCGCGGTGACATCTGAGGAGGATTTCACCTCTTATTTGAGGAGGATTTCACCTTTTGTGAAGGAGCTTTGTAAGAACTAAGAAGCATGGATTGCCTTACAACATTGTGTCATTTTGGAAAGCTAATGTGCTAACAATTAAGATACTAAAGGATGCAGCATTAGAGGTTAGAAACGCTCATGAATGATTGAAATTATGTTTTACACTTTGCTTCTTAGGTTTCAGTTTGATAATTTATTGGTATTTTATCTTTTTCAATTGTGTTTTTGCTAAAGAGTTAGAAATCTTTGCTAGTTAAGTTTCATTTTGATAATGGGTAACATTGGTATATCTGAAATATTTAGTCAATGATAATTATTTGAAATTGTAGAGGTTTAGAGGAGGGGTGAGAGAGGGTGTGTGGACAGGTAGTTGGCTGAAGTGGAGGAAAAGAGAATACCAATTGAGGAATAATGTTGGTAAGAAATAGAAAGAGAAACATGGCTCGTTTATTCCAAAATGGTACCGTGGGCGCTGAGCAAGAGATGAATTGTTTGGCTTTGAAGTGGTGGATCAGAATTGTGGAGAGTGAGAATGAGGTGGCATTATATGTGATTTGAGGTGTATTAATGGTGCTAATTTGAGTGGCATTTTCTGTAATTTCGGGTGTATTTAGGTGAGATGTATGTGATTGCTATACTTTGTTTTATTTTAGTTGCCTTTTGGTGTTTTGTAATGCCTTAGTTAGTGCTAATATTTTTTTTATGGCAATGCTAAAGAGATATTAGTACTAGCTCTCAACTTTTGTATCATTCTCTCTTTGAGGTTGAGAATAAAACAACTTCTAAAAAGAAAGTTTCATTTTGATAATTTATTTGCATAAATATTTTGTTGTGTTATGCATAGATCTGATTAAATTTCTCAATTATTTTTATTTCATAATAAAAAATTATGTGTAGCATTTATATTAGAATATTTAATAATTTTTATGCATTTATTTTTATTAATTTTGTCCACTTTGGTTCGACCGATTAGACCAGTGGTAAAATTGAATAAAAAACATGCTCACAAAAGGACAAGGGCATTTTCATCAAAAAAAATTTATTTTGGTCTTTTTAATGTGTTTTCAAAATTTTTATGGTAGTTTTGAGAGAAAAAAAACGATTGTGACAAACAAAATTTTTGGTCCAAACCTTTTGGGCATAAAGCGTACTTATCCCTTAAAGTTACTAACCGCCTTTTTTTTTTTATCAGTTTTTAACTCATAAAGATCCCTATTTAGGAGGTGAGGAGTTAAAGAGAAAACAACAGTATAACACAAATAACATAACAACACCAACAATCCTATACTATCTACTCCAACAAAATACCTAAAATAATCATAAATAATCTAACAGTTTTATTCCTTCATTCAGTTAGCACACAGCTCATTTTCTATACTGCACTCTTAAGTTTTGCTCCAGATTTCACGTCTCAACCATTGAGTTCATAGCATTTACAACATCATCAAACTGAAGTTGTTTCCCTAAAAAATATTATCGTTTTTTGCCTTCCATGTAACTTACACTACTGCAAAATGATACATAACTCGTCTTTTCTTGGCTTTTTTTTTTGGCATCGAACATGACATCCAAAAATCGAAGCATTTCCTTGCATTCCAGGCCACATCTAGCACATTCCCACCACTTCAAAACATAACACCATAAGGAAAGTGCAAATTTGCAAGAGAAAAAGATATGATATACCATTTCAATGTGCTCGTTGCAAAGGACACATCTTTCCATATGTTAATCTTATCGTTTACTAATAGTCATCTAGTTCCTTTAACTACTGATTCACGCATAAAAAAACTCCTTCCTCCAACACATAGCAAGCCTCCTGCTGAGTTCACAAACTCCACAAAATTCCAAACAACACCAGATCTTCCACCCCACAATTTTAATATTAGACTCCTATCAATTTGTTCCTTCTTCGTCTCACTAAGCCTAAAAAATCTCCTTAATTTTTTCTACTAATTCTTTTCACATTTTCTAGATTACCATACCCCCAACCCCTTTACATTCCATATAATCAATTTCATCTTGATTTGGTTTTGGAACCTAACCTTAGGATTTTGGTAGACATGCTTCTTTGACTGCCCCCCTCCCCTCGATTTTCGCTTCTTTGGCATTCGATCCCCAACAATCCTTGCAAGCAATTCATCCTCGTTATTGCACTTAAAAGAAATTCCTTCAATTTCACAGAGCTCCTTTATTTTGGTAGTTTCCTTCATGACATCTTAATTTTTAGCATATGTCCATCCCTCACCGTCTGGTGATTCCCCTGTTCTCTCTTCGACACCAAACCCTACCTCAATTTCAACCACCCTTAGTTCCTTCACTAAGGCCTTGTGAACATGGGTGGAGCTCGTCCAAGGGCCGAAGCCAGGTGAGAATGGACATGAGTCCGAGTTAGAGTTTATTGGGCCGTTATTTGTCTGCACCCCACAACCATTTTCTTTGTACTCACCCACTAACCCGCCAGCATCAGATCGATCTTTGTGGTCAAGTTAACCCGCTGCAACGACTCAACAATCTCTTCACCTTCCACTAACTTCTTGATACTTTCATATTGTTGCATCGTTAACCCCCCATGGCGTCGTCTTACTCATTACCATCATTAATGATTGTTGTCCCCTTCTCGATCGTTGAGAAATTGGCAACGACATTACAATTTGAAATTTCTCTCTCCACCGTCTCCGGCAGACTAGTCGCATTATCTAGTGGCGTCTCCATCACCCTCGACTCTGTTTTTGAACATTCATCTAGTCCCGCCATCACAGCTAACTCCTGCTCATTTGGATGGGTTTCCCTGTTGTACACTTCTGTTCCAAATTCTTTCACGTCAAATCTTCTATCTTCCACTTCCACCATTATCCATTCATTGATGTGCTCTCATTCGAAACTATCTATTAGGAATATTGCCATTGTGAATGACAATGACTACCCTTCCATTCTATCATTAGCATATACATACGATCTCCAGAGCCTTGAGGTGTTCATAAATATATACTTAGACCATATATAAACTGGCAACCCCATCACCTCCAGCCAAACTCTTCTAGATAAACTCGAAAATATACCACAATGGGTCTGACCTCATCGAACACCAAGAGTAAAGTTTGGTTTTTCATTGCTTGTTCCTTGATCTCCTGTTTCGAAGGTGATCAAACATCTTTTGGGACCAATGTCTTTACATTCAATGACCCCCGACCCATTCCATTCCTTTAGCAAGACATTAAGGGTATCTTCAAATACAATTGGTTTTACGTTAAATTCCATCAGACTCCTCTTCAACATTTCGCATTTCTCTTTTGATGCTTCCTGCCTTGACCACCTTTCTCTATTTTTCAGGAGCTTTAACAACCTTGCCCACATTCATGTAATCGCCTTGTTATCAATGATGGAATAACTTCAATTTGTGGCCTAAAATAACAAATATACCTAATGAAATGGGTGCAGCTTGCTTAAGTTTCATTTGCTCTTGCACCTTACAAATTTCTGCACACATAAAAAAATTATTTGAATTGGATTTCATTAGATTAAATTAATCTGACCCGAATCTAAGCCGAAAGGTATATGTGGATCAAAACTTTAAATCCCAAATTGGATTTAATAAAGTTTAGTTGAGGACAAATTATGAGATTGAGTCAAGTGTTAAACAATCAAAGTGGAGTGAGCATTTAGAACTTGGGAGTTTGGTTAATGTAAAGGCACATTAACAAAAAGGGCAAACACTAAAGATAGTGGGAAAAGCTGGGGATGAAAATGGCTTAGACATTAATACATTTTGTTGTTGTTACATAAAAAATATATGAATGGTGGTAACTAAAGTCACATTATTTGGGATTGATTATTGAAGGAACGGATAAGGAATCTCCAACTAAAGTGGGATTAAAAGGAAGCAAGCAAGTAGAGAACTCAAAATGAAAATGTAATCTTAGTCTCTTAGTGGGTCCAGTTTTTCCATCCTCAAGAGAAGGACATGTCAATATTTTATTGGCAAAATGTGTGCCAAACACATGCAAATGGATGGGGAGGATAAAGATGTCAGTTTACCTTGTTTTCATTTTTAGTTTTTTTTGGTGAACATCATTTTAAGGTATACTTTAAAAATATTATAAAAAATATTTCACTAATTTAATTTTTGTCAATATAAATTTCATATTATTATATTTTTAACTAACATATGTTTAAGAATTTTTTGATATCTATATGTTTTAGAGTATGTTTAATTTAATTAAATCATTTATTTTACATAAAATTGCTGATAGAATAAAAGTATAAAGAAATCATTTCTTTTTAAAATATTATTAAATACTCTAAAAATAAATTTAATAATTTTCTTACATTGAATAATGCGCCTATATATTATTTACCATAATTAATTAACTTTAAAATTTTATTTATTTTAAAATAATATTATATTTCATTGTACTGGTGTGACAAATATTATAAAAAACAAAAATATAACAAATTTTTCTCTGGTAAAACATCTAAGAGTATGTTTGGTTTGCGTTTTTATTTTCTATTTCAATTTGTAGTATTTTCTGTATTTTAGATTTTATTAAGAAAAAAGTAAAAACAGTAAAACAATAAAATCATATTTTCTGATATTTTCATTTTTTCCTTCATAAAATTAAAATAATAAAAAATACTGAAAATAAAAACACAAATCAAACACACCATTTTCTCCTAATTTTTTACTTCTTCTCTGTATTGTGAACAAACTAAACAATTTATCCCCCCCTTTTTTTTCCCTCATCTCTATAGTACAGTATTTTGTAAAAAAAAGTACTACTAGTACATAGTAGGACCTTTCTCTCGGTACAGATGTAGCATTTATGAAGTAGAAATTAATTAAGGAGGCATGTGTTATCCAATGGGAAGAGAGGTTTGCCATGCCTCTTACAAATGCCAACCTATATAAGTCACACTCTTTTCTCGTGTCTCCTTGTGCCCTTTGCTTCTTTGTATTTATGCGGTTATGCCTTCTGTTTTCCCTTTCTCCCCCTAAAACTAACAACTTGATCCTGACTTGTCACCAACAAACACATAGGTTCTTTATTAACCATGTCTTCTTCCGGATCATTTATTAATGTATTCTCACTAAAAGTAGTATTCTTTACCACTGCTTCTTAATTAATGTATTAATTAACATCACATTATTAGACCAAAATAGTAGTCATAGACTCATAGTATTTGTACACTTAAAACAAAGATACTTGAATCAGCTCTTCTTTTGCAAACGGGTACTACTAAATTCTAAATTTTAATAATATAAAAATAAAATATTAATTTAAAATATTAATTAATAATATCAAGTCTAACATTTCTCTATTATAATAATAATAATAATAATAGTAATAATAATAATAATAATAATTATAACAACGCTATGAAGAGAATTTTTTTCCCTTCATTCTCTTTCGGTGGATTCTAAAGTCCAAGAAATGTGTTTTCCACACATCAATGCAAGATTCCACCGGGATTAAAAGGATTCATGACCCAAGATAAGAATTTCAAACCTATTATATTATAAGTTGCATTTCATACAAAAAAAAATTATAAAAGAGTTTAATTTTGATACATAATGATGTAAAGAGTTTTACACAATCATTCAATTAAATTTATCAATCAAATTTATATATTTATTAAACTTCAAAAGTAATTGACTTAAAAATTAATTATTCGTAATGAGATGATAACATCTGATTTATATATATATATCAAAGCCTCAAAGATATATATACTTACATCTGGATTTTGTTTAAAATAATGCTCTAACCAAACTTAACGAGATTTTCAATATAAATATTTCATTTATACTTAATGGAATATTGAATGAAAGTACTATACTTTGTACCTTACCCCATTCATTTGTCTTCTAGCATGTACTAACCTCATGTTTTTGAATTTTGACCATGAAAGAAACACCCTAAAGTCTATCATCATTCAGCTCTCCAAATACCAAAGAAACTTTCAAACCCTTTTTTATTTTTCTCGTTGAGGTTACGTTTCGTTATAGACTTGGCTACTAGTGTATGGTCACCATTCTAGCTCACATAAATTTTATTTAGGAAATTTTATGTTCTAGTTTAACTTTTGAACCAATAAACAATAATCATGTAAATAAATTTTATTTATCTTAGGTGAAACTCAAATTCTTCTTATAACTGAAGAGTGATAATACATGTTTGAAAATGTTACTTAGTATTTTGTTAGTTGGTTTTGGGTTCATTCTTGATTAATTATTGTTTGATATATGTTACATTACTTATTTATGAAAAAACCTTTCTAATGAATATTATTGTAGCCGCCGTTCATAAATATTTTTTGATGAAAATATGTACTTGAATAATACGTAAGTCATATTTTTATATTCTAATTTACATTTTAAAAATTCTAAGAAAATATATGTAAAAGAATTAATTTTAAAATAATTATAACTATATTTAAAAACATTTAAAATTTATTTAATTATTTTATTTTTAATTAGTTGAATAAACTTAGTTTTAGAGTATTCATTTCCTAATTGCTTACTTATATATCAACAGTACTCAAAAAATTAGTACAATTTATTTTTTCCTATTAGTCAATAATATTTAAAAAACATTTGTTGAAAATATGAAATAATAAGAGACAGTTATAATCTAAAATTGCTATATTAAACTATAGAAAAGAATAGGAGTCAATATATTATGATCAATAGGGAACCAATATGAATTATTGATGATAATTTATATAAATTTTAAATGATAACTTAATTACTAATATATGAGTTATGGATGATAATTTATTTAAATTTTGGATGATAACTTAATTATTGACTCTCTAATTAGTTCTCTAACGTTGATTCCGTAGCATTGTTCTTGAACTTAACATCTATAATTTAATGTATATATCATTTATAATTATATCCAAAGAAATAAATAAGACTTCAAAAAATGCTCGAACATGATTTTATAATTGTCACGAATAGGTTTTTATAATTGATATGAACATGCTTTTATATTTGACACGAATAATAAAAAGAAATAAAACTCCAAAAAATAATCGAACAAGATTTTATAATTGTTACGAACGAGTTTTTATAATTGACATGAACATATTTTTATAGTTGATATAAATAATAAAGAAAAAACAAATAAGATTTCAAAGAATGCTCGAACATGATTTTATAATTATCGTGAACATGTTTTTATAGTTGACATGAACATGTATTTTATAGTTGACATGAATTATTAAAAAAAATAAGACTTCACAATACTCGAACAAAATTTTATAATTATCACGAACAGGTTTTTATAATTAACATGAATAAGTTTTTATAGTTAACATGAATAATAAAAAAATAAAAATAAATAAGATTTCAAACTTATTTATGTATGTCAATTGTTAGATATTATTGTCAAAAATACATAAATTAGTTAAAAATACGCAAAATGTTATGAACCAGTTATAAAAACATGTTTATGTCAATTATAAAAATCTGTTTGTTTTAATATAAATTTCTGTTCGTTTTTTACTTGTGTCTTTTACTTTGAGAAAGTCATTAGAAAATATGTGAACAGTGCGTGCGTGAACAGCAACAACTTGGTTAGACTTAGTTGGAAAAAATAGATGTACATCTAGAATTATTGATATATTTATATATAATATTTAATATTATATATTTATTCCAAGAATAATTAATAAATAAAATAAAAAATTAAAACAAATAAGTTATTGTTATTCATAAGAGTAAACATCCAACATGATATTTAATCATTTGTAATTTGGATATAGTGCCTCTAATGATTTTAAACCCCAATTCGAACTCTGACAAAATGAAAAATTTGATCGATCAATTTTCGTAGTAGGTTATTAAAGAGGTATTTATGGTGACATGTCAATTATCTGGTATGTCAAATAGCAGATTGACACATAAGAGTCATCGTGGCTATCCTTTGATAATCTATTATGAGAGGTTGATTTGTCTGTTTTTCATTTTGTTAGGATCAACTTATAATTTTATAATCATTAAGTTGCCATATTCAAATTATAATTGAATGTTTATTTTATTTATAACTACCTAATTAACTATTGGCTAAAAATACCACTAATAAAAATATTAGTTAATATAAATTAAAATTATTGAACATTTTTTTAAAAAATAATTCTATCCGAATAGTGATTTAATTAATCAAATTATTTATTTTATACTAAATAAAAAACTATTTTTATGTTAAATAGAATTTTACTTAGATACTATTTTTATAATATTTCATATCAAAATAATATTTTATTTAGCCTAAAAATAAATAATTAGGTGAGTCAAAATCACTTATTTAAATAATATTATTTTTTTATGATTTAAATTATTGAACATTTTGTTCTCATTATTTATTTTTCTAGAGTCATGAGAAGAGGGGATAATTGGATAAGGGCCGCTAGCTTGTATATTGCCCTTGGTGAAAAGTCGTACCACGTAAATGAATTTCTTGAATTGGTTAATTTTTTTTTGTGACTAAAACCCCTCTTGAATTGGTTAATTAATAATAATGAAATGGATTAGTCACCCAAAAAAATAATGAAATGGATTAAAATAGGAGGGAGTAGTCACAAAAAAAAAAAAAATTAGGAGGGAGTAAATTAGTTGTCCAGCGTGGCAAATGGTGGGGACGTGGCTTGGGACCCACGTATATTGGGTTGGTCCCTCCCTCGCTCTCGCTCGCAGTTGCAGTCGTATATCGCAGGTACTTCCCTTATCGCCATGAGCCTCACCCTCACCCTCACCCCCACCCGCTCCTCCTCACTCTCACCTTCCTTCACATTTCACACACACACACACACACACACACAACAAACTAACAACCTCGCCCTCCATAAACTCCCTCTTTCTCTCACGCGCCGCCTTCCCTTTCATGTGTCACACGCACTCTGCTCCCCAAACTTTCCCGCAATATAAATAAGCTCCAACAGAATTCTCAACAAACAAAAAAAGAGGGGAAGAAAAAGAAAAACGAAAGACAAAATATTAATAACACATGGCGACGCCGTTTTCGGCTGATGGAGGCGGAGGACTGGCGGTGCTCTCCAATTCCGTCGACAAGGTTGATTCCTCTTCCTCCTCCACGGCGCTCAATGGCAAGATCAAGTGCTCTAAGCTGGTGGACTCGCCAATTTTGATTTTCCTGTTCTTCCACAGGGCGATTCGGAACGAGCTAGACGCGCTGCACCGTCTCGCCATGGCATTCGCCACCGACAACTGTTCCGATATCCAGCCTCTCTCCCAGCGCTACCATTTCCTCAGCTCCATGTACAGGCACCACTCCAATGCCGAAGACGAGGTGCAAATCTCTCCTCCGCTTTGTTTCTTTCGGAGTTCGTTCTTTTTTGGACTCTGTCTTTGAATTCTCCTTGCTCATAGAAATGATGTAGAAAAGTAAGGTTTATAGCTGCTTACATTTTTCTATTCAGAATACAAATGGTGCTTTTGTTTGTGTTGTCTCTGCCATTTCCTCTTCATATATTTAGGTCAATCTTTGGTCTAGCTCAACGAAATCTTCATTTCTACTGGTTTGATGATAACTAGCGATTTTGTAACCGCTGCTGCCAGCGATTATGCTTTTCTATTTTTTCATGTACGAAATCGCTTGATTCATAGCTGTGTTTTTTTTTTTTTTTTTTCTCTCTCTCTTAATTAATCTTGTGTGCTCGTGGAAAGAGTTGTAAGGAGGAGTAAAAGAAAACTGTGTTGTTTAGCAATTTCTTGATATTCTGTTGTTGCTTTACTTGACACCTTCTTCGTACTTTTGGCAAAAATTATTCTGTTAAATTGTCTATATCAATCCTGTTCAACTTCGAAAAATTGTTAGTGAAAAATATATTCTGGAATATAGGTGATTTTTCCAGCTCTAGATATACGTGTGAAGAATGTTGCCAAGACATATTCTCTTGAACACAAAGGTGAAAACAATCTTTTCGATCATCTATTTGAGCTGCTAAATTCTCCCCTCCACAACGATGAAAATTTTGCTAGAGAGTTAGCATCCTGCACAGGGGCTTTGCAGACGTCAGTTACTCAGCACATGGCAAAGGAAGAGGAGCAGGTATAAGTCTATTTAATAGTCCTTACCTTGAATTTACACTTGGACCCTACAAGATAAATCCAGATTATGACAATAGCAAAATGGACTTTCTTTTTGATATTTTCATGCTAAAGGTACTAATATTACTCTTGATAAAAAAAAAAAAAGACATTCATTAAAATGATGAAAAATGACAGACTACAAAGAGATTAGAGGATAAGGGATCCTCCTTTTTCTAAAATGAATTCAAATACTATTCTTAAATCTTGCAATATGGGAGGATGCCAAATTGGCCAATGTGGTAGAACTTAGAACCAAATTATAATCTTATGATAAGAGGTTTAATAAATTCTAGGACACTGAAAGGCATATGCGTTTTTATTTTTGGTTTTAAAAATAAGTTACGTCACTTGTCCAGTAGAAATGACCCAATACGGGAAATTTTTTGTGTCCGTCCCTTGTTTGAACTCATTTTGCTTCTGGGCATGGCATGGGGTTTAGAGTTTGCTGTATTGAATACCTGGCCAAATGGGATGCTAATACCATCAAGTTTGGGGCTCAGGTGCCATGGACTGACATCAACACATTCGAAATTTCAAATTATTGAACTTTTAATGTGACATAATAAATATGATTAATGCTAAATTTACTTATCAACTTTGTACATTACTTGTATACAAAATTTTTTTAAGCTGTTAACATTTGGGTCTGGTAAGATAAGTATTTTCTATAAAACTTACAGCTAACGTTGATTTCAAGAAGTCATTAAATTATCAATTCACGTATATTCCAATTCTAGTGGAATTTGTGAAACAGAGTAAATAGAAATCCTTTTGGATGTGTCTGAATTTAATCTTTCACCTTTTCTTGGGTGATATCAGGTATTTCCTCTGCTTATTGAGAAGTTCTCTCTTGAGGAGCAGGCATCTTTAGTTTGGCAGTTTCTTTGCAGTATTCCCGTGAACATGATGGCTGAATTTCTTCCATGGCTTTCAAGATCAATATCACCTGATGAACCACAGGATTTGCAGAATTGCTTAATCAAGATAGTGCCAGAGGAAAAGCTTCTTCAAAAGGTGTGGTTTTAAATTTAAAATTCTGTATAATGCATTGTTGATTTCTTGTTAATGTTGCTTTAGTATTGAAGCTGTTATTTGATTATAATATATCCTATTCTTGCTTATTGAAGGTTATTTTCAAGTGGATGGAAGGGAGAAGCAGTGTTAACTCAGTTGACAGCTATGAAAAACATTCTCAAGTTCAATGTAGTTGTAGCCCGTCAACTGGAAAACGGAAATATTCTGTATCTACCCTAGATGTCTCTGATGCCATTGGAACACATCCTATAGATGAAATATTGCTCTGGCATAATGCAATTAAAAAAGAGCTAAGTGAGATAGCAGTGGAGACCCGAAAGATACAATGCTCTGGGGATTTTACGAATCTATCCTCTTTTAATCAAAGATTGCAATTCATTGCTGAAGTTTGTATATTTCATAGGTATCACCTTAGTTTAGTTTACCAAATTATGTTTCTTAAATTAAAAAATTCGCATACTTGAATTTATTGTATTTTATGTATTTTTTTCCTGCAAACTTTATAGTGCTGTAAATCTGATGTTATTTGAATAATAAGAAAACCTTCCTTGTCTGAGGTATTGATT
>JASCZI010181266.1:77313-91094 GCA_036250425.1 Stylosanthes scabra | reverse complement strand
ACTGGGAATGCAGTATTGCTGAGGACAAGGTTATTTTTCCAGCAGTAGATGGAGAATTGTCATTTTTTCAGGAGCATGCTGAAGAAGAAAGCCAGTTTAATGACTTTCGGTGTTTGATTGAAGGTATTCAAAGTGAAGGAGCAACATCTAATTCAGAAGTTGAATTCTTTTCAAAGTTATGCTCACATGCTGATCATATAATGGAAACCATAGAGAGACATTTCCGTAATGAAGAAGTTCAGGTTAGTCATCGATATTTATATGATAATGATTGGAGTGGTTTGTTGGAAATTTGGAATTAGTTTTGCACATTTGATTTTATTCTTAAACATAAAGATTGATATATTTGGCTTGTGGGATATGCATCTTATGTGCCAAGTTGATAAATATGGTAAATTCTTGTATCTATCAGTTAATTAACTGAATTTTATCATAAGTATGACGTTGAAATTTTTGTTTCATAGTGCATAATTGAAATTTATTCTTAAATGAGCTTGATTGATCTATTCCGTAGGTCCTTCCACTTGCAAGAAAGCACTTTAGCTTTAAAAGGCAACGTGAACTTCTGTATCAAAGCTTGTGCCTGATGCCTCTGAAATTGATTGAGCGTGTTCTTCCATGGTTGGTAGGATCATTAACTGCAGATGAAGCAAAGATGTTTCTGAGAAACATGCAATTGGCAGGTTATATGTCTATTTTTAAAATATTTTCCTGCTTAAAGAAATTAAATGTCATAGTTTCAACTGACAATTTGTTATAAAAAGAAGTCTACATCTGACAACATACCAATTCATTTCAGCTCCAGCAACGGATTCTGCTCTAGTTACACTCTTCTCTGGGTGGGCTTGCAAGGCTCGTGTGGAAGATTTATGTCTGTCTTCTGGTGCTTCAGGTTGCTGTCCTGTTCAAAGACTTTTCGATATTGAGGAAAACATTGCTTGGTCATCCTGTGCTTGTGCTTCTGCATCATCTGTAAGACATTGTTTAGTATTAGATAGATCAGATGGGAACAGAAAGTCAGTAAAGCGAAACGTATTAGAGTCCCACAAGAATGAAGATATCACTGAAGCTCCAGAGACTGAAAATGTCCAAAAACAATGTTGTACTACTCGGTCTTGTTGTGTGCCGGGTTTAGGAGTAAACAGTAACAATTTGGGGCTGGGGTCTGTTTCTACAGCCAAGTCCTTGCGGTCCTTATCTTTCAACTCGTCTGCCCCATCTCTTAATTCTAGTCTTTTTGTATGGGAAACAGAAAGCAGCTCATCTGATGTTGGCTCCGCACAAAGGCCAATTGATACCATATTTAGTTTCCACAAAGCTATACGAAAAGACTTGGAGTATCTGGACGTTGAATCTGGAAAGCTGAATAATGGTAATGAGATAGTTCTTCGACAATTTACTGGAAGGTTTCGTCTTTTATGGGGCTTATATAGAGCTCATAGTAATGCCGAAGATGATATAGTATTTCCAGCATTGGAGTCTAAAGAGGCACTTCATAATGTGAGTCATTCGTACATGTTGGACCATAAGCAGGAAGAGCAATTATTTGAGGATATTTCCTGTGTTCTCTCTGAGCTTTCTGTTCTCCACGAAGCCTTGCAGATGAACCATATGGTGGAGAACTTAAGTGAAAGTAGTTTTGAAACTTCTGATTCTAAGGGCAGTGAGAATATTAAAAAGTATAACAAACTCGCGACTAAGCTTCAAGGAATGTGCAAGTCCATAAGGATTACCTTGGATCATCATCTTTTCAGGGAGGAGTGTGAACTGTGGCCATTATTTGGGAAACATTTCACTGTAGAAGAACAGGACAAGATAGTAGGCCGGATAATTGGAACAACTGGAGCCGAAGTTCTCCAATCAATGTTACCATGGGTAACTTCTGCGCTTACTCAAGATGAACAAAACAACATGATGAACACATGGAAGCAGGCAACTAAAAACACTATGTTCAATGAATGGCTCACTGAATGCTGGAAAGATAGACCAGCACCTATACCACAGCTAGAAACATCAGATCATAACACTTCTCAAAGAGGTTTATAATAAGCATTAGTTTCTTCCATGTTTTATGGAAATTGTATGACAGATATTAATATTATAGTGTGGTATTGTTCATTCTTAGGAGCTGAATATCAAGAAAGCTTGGACCACAATGATCAAATGTTCAAGCCCGGTTGGAAAGACATATTCCGGATGAACCAGAGTGAACTGGAGTCAGAGATCCGAAAGGTTTATCGTGATTCAACTCTTGATCCAAGGAGAAAGGCATACCTTGTGCAGAATCTGATGACAAGGTTTGTATAAGTGGGCATGATTCTCTGGTTTTACTTAAACCTAACTTTATTTGTAGCCCTTGCCCTTTCCTCTTGAACATACACTCATTAATTAGCTATTTGTGTACTGTAGTCGTTGGATAGCTGCTCAGCAAAAATCACCGAAAGCCCTAACTGAAGCAGCATCCAATGGTGAACAAATAGAAGGGCAATCACCATCATTTCGGAACCCTGATAAACATGATTATGGGTGTGAGCACTATAAGAGAAATTGTAAACTTCGAGCTGCATGTTGTGGCAAGTTAGTTACTTGCAGATTTTGTCATGACAATGTGAGCGATCACTCAATGGATAGGTAATTTTCTGATAGAACTTTTTTACTTTATGGTAGACTGGTAGTACATACCTCTAACCATCTGCCTGATTATTGCAGAAAAGCAACATCAGAAATGATGTGTATGCGCTGTCTGAATATACAGCCAATAGGGCCTAAATGCATGACACCTTCGTGTAATGAACTTTCAATGGCGAAATACTATTGCAGCATATGCAAATTTTTTGATGATGAAAGGTACTTTTTAGTTCTTACTTTAAAATCCAAAATATTTAGAATTAAAATTGCTATTTTGTTTTTTCATGTGGAATGCCATGGACCAATTCGTTGCCTCAACTTCACAGTTTATTAATGTTTGTGGAAAAAGTTACACGCCATAAAACAATTCGACTTGTGGAGAGGTTTCTTAGTACAGATTTCCTGCGCAGAATGCCAAAATCGCCTCTTCTCCTGAAAAGGGAGGGAGAATCTGAGAATATATCAATGTGTTGAAAAACATGAATTCTATTATTTTGGTGCTCTCACAAATAGATGAACATATTTATACTTGTTTGCCTAAAGTTGTTATTTATTTATTTGGATCATTCATTTTCAGGAATGTATATCATTGCCCATTTTGCAACATATGCCGTGTTGGACGAGGGCTTGGGATTGATTATTTCCATTGCATGAAATGCAATTGCTGCTTGGGGATAAAATCAACATCACATAAGTGCCTGGAAAAAGGGTTAGAAATGAATTGCCCAATTTGTTGTGATGATTTATTCACGTCAAGTGCACCAGTTAGAGCTCTGCCTTGTGGGCATTATATGCATTCTGCTTGCTTTCAGGTCTGTTTCACACACCTATTATAGTCCTTAGTTCCCTTTCTAAACAAAACTCGGAAATTATGTAAAATATCTCAAAAGGTTTGTGGGTTCAATCTTATACTTTGTTATGATATGTTAGGCATACACTTGTAGTCACTACACATGTCCGATCTGCAGCAAGTCATTGGGAGATATGGCGGTAAGAAGATTTTCTTCCATTCGATATATCCTTTGCATACAATGAAGTTTTCTGTATAATTTAGTTAAATCAAACTCTCATTTTTGCTAAGCTTGAAAAATGTAAATCCCAGAATGCATTCATCAACTTCTAGCAAATCTATGTTAATATATTTCTGTTTTTAAATTAATAAAGACAGTTTTGATTACCATATCAACCATTACATGGGGGTCTCAATTGTACACGTTGAATGGTAATTGGTTGGAACTATTAAGGATAAGCCATACTTAGCCGTTTGTCTATCTACCCAGGTTTATTTCGGCATGCTTGACGCTTTATTGGCTACTGAAGAGCTTCCTGAAGAGTATAAGGACCGGTGTCAGGTGAGCACTTTTCTTGTTACTCTTCAAGTTATTCCTTTCCAGAGTTAATGTGGATTCTATGGAAGAAAGCATTGTCGTATTTTAGTTGAGCAGCAAATAAGTTTTCAAGTATATTGTGAGTTAAGCAAGTTTTGTAATGGCAATGCAGGACATACTCTGCCATGACTGTGACAAAAAGGGCACTTCACGCTTCCATTGGTTATATCATAAATGTGGATTTTGTGGCTCTTACAATACCCGGGTGATTAAGGGTGAGGCATCAAATTCCAACTGCTCTTACTCTTAGTGTGCCGATTTTGACGGCGAGTTTGTAAATATTTGTATAGCCAAACCAAATTTTCCCTACAACCAGTAACCGACCTGGTTATCGATTGGTCTTATACATAATGTGAGTAGTCGCTTCCAGGCAGACGTGTTAGTCTTGCCGTTTATGAGCTGCGTAAGCTAGGGTCTAGAGAGTAGAGAGTAGAGATAGATGCACCTAATTAGTTAAATCACGTTACGACTTACGATGTGTACAGATCATGTTCATTTGCAATGTAAATTCTTGCATTCCATCCATCCTCTTTTTTCCTTAATTATCATTATACTGTACGGTGAGTATTCTCAGGTGAGATTGAAGAAGCTTCAGGAGTTGTGATCTTAGTGTGGGTTGTTGTCAGAGAGTTTCGCACAAATTCTTACAGCAGAATGATGACAATCCTTGAGGAGATTGCTTATTAGAAGTAGTGTGTCTGATTAAAGTGTTTCGGGTTTATTTGTTTTTCTGAAGTGTTTATTTGTTTTTCTTGTTTGGTTAAGCTTTATTTTGTGTTGGATTTTCTTTTATTATGTTTTGTACTTTCTCCTCGTTATGGTCGAGAGTCTTAACACTGATCAAAAAATCATGCTAAGCCATTTCTATCCAACTTCCTTGATTAGTAGGCGCGCACAGTAATATTTGAAGTGTGGAAAATAACAGTCCAAAAAAAAAAAAGTGTGGAAAATAGTAGTTGGCACTTGGCAATACCATGGGTGGTCCACTCAATCGTTTAGTTGGTGGCTCAGGACTCAAAAGCCAGAAGTGTTGTTGCTACGAAAATTCCCTTCTCTCCTCGTCATCCTCCTTGAATAAGCTCTCACAGGTGTTGGCTTCAAACTCGGCATGTGCAAGTGAAACGGTGAGCACGAGCCATCCCAGCCATCCCTTCACCATTTCAATCATTAGCTTCCTATCAACCTGGATCTCCTCGCCTTTCATGTATGAGTACCATGAAGCATTTAGCATATATTAGTGTCATTACCTCTTAAAAACTGACAACTAAGATCAGCCTTTGATCCAATATTTTTCAGAATTCTACATTGCGCCATTCAGCGGCACACCCACAAATTTCCAATGCTTACATGTCCTATTTTGCACCACCGCCTTTTTTAAATCAATTTGAATAGTATATAATAGAATTCGCCCCAAATACCCTTAAATTAGCAAACGATTCATGGAATGCAATTGAAATAAATTTAAGTTTGCTGAATGATGGTGAACCATAGACATGTTAAATAAATATGATATGATTACAATAAATAATGTAATTATGCGGCATAATGCGGTTGCTGGCAAGGGCAACTCCAACCGAACGTTACCTCCCTCTCTTTTTATCTTTCTCTCTCTTCCAATGAGGCAGAGAGGCAAAGGCATCGTAGTCATAGACATATATAAAGAGATGAGATGAAGTAAGCTTAGCGGGTGAGTTTCCAGACACAACACGTAATAATGATAATAATAATAATACAACACAATTCCCATTCTCTATCCCCCTATTTCCATCACTCAACTCCTCCAACCCAAAATTCCATTCTCTCTCTCCCTCTCCCTCCCTCACACCGATAACAAAAACCAAACCTTTCCACCGAAACAACCGAGCTCAGCTTACCCCCAAAAATTATTAATTAATTAATTGATCAAAAGAAGAAAATCAAGGGACAATTGGTTTGAGTGTCTCCGACAGTGTATGAGGAAGGAGGAATCATGGCTATGGCGCCAGAGAGATCCAAGGCACTCCACAACTTCTCCATGCCCTGCTTGAAATGGGGCCACCAGAGGTTCCTTCGCTGCGTCAAAGTCCCCGACCCCGACCCCGACCACCACCATCTCCATCATCGCCGATCATCCCTTCCCGACTCACCGTTTCTCCCTTCTAACAAGCGCAAAGCCACACCCGCCGGCGACATCGACAACATCGACGCCGTTCGCCAGAAGCTCATGGTCGAACTCAAAGACGCCGCCGACAAGCTCAAAGTTTCAATCTTTGACGAAGGTACGGTCGCCAACACCACCACCCCTAACAACCACCACCCCGCAAGGCCATGGAATCTCAGGACAAGAAGAGCTGCCTGCAAGTCGCCGCCACCGCCGCCGATGCACCGCGAAGATCAACGGCACAATAATCTTGATTCTGTTCCTGAAGATATGGTGGTTGGTGTGGCGAAAGACACCACCAAGAAGACAATGGATGAAAAGCCCAAGTTTTGTGTTTCATTGTCCAAGGCGGAGATTGAACAAGATTTCTTGGCTTTGGTTGGGACCAGGCCTCCACGGAGGCCCAAGAAGAGGCCTAGGAATCTGCAGAGGCAACTTGATGTAAGATATCATTCTGTTTTTGTTTTTGTTGCTATCAAAATATGAGCTTTGAATTTTGTCTTGAATGTGTTTCCTTTTTATTTGTTTCAGACGCTTTTTCCTGGATTGTGGCTCAGTGAGGTCAGTGCAGAATCTTACAAAGTCCCTGATGTCCCTGAATGAGGTAAAGTCTCTAACTTTCAATTCAATTTTTTTGCATGCATGCAGCTCTTAATTTTAATTGAATCACTAAGTGAATGATCCACTGATGAATGCAGGGACCGGAATGCTTCTTACTGAATTTTTGTCTTACACTGTCTCATAAATAATGGTAACCACCAAAGTTGTCCATGTAAATCAAAACACTGAATGCAGTAACAATGAAATCCTTTTGTTTTGCATTTTGTTATCTGAAACTGAAATGTAGCAGCTTGTACATTCTATACATAAATTACTACTACTTGCTTTCCTGAAAACTCTTCCATTCACCATCAAGCTCTCCACTTTTCTGTTGTTTGTTCCCTTCCAATTTTCTTTAATGCATTCAAGAAACGTATATAATCCATTTTTTGGTGTTTGTACTTTGAGGTAGAACTGCTGCTGCTGCTTCTCCAAAAAGTTTGAGGTATTGAGTTGTTCTTAGTCTGTCATAGAAACATTGATTTTACACTATTGATATATTTACTAAAGTTATTTATGGCACAAGTTTAATCAATTATCAGTTATGGAGAGAGGAAGTGGGATTTATACTCTTTGCATAGCTTGTGCTAAAAAAAAGGTGATCCTTTTTTCCTTTGTATGTTACCAAATAGAGAGTAAAGAGTAGAGTTGGATTGGATGAGTTAATGCACAGTATAAATGGCTAGAAACAATCTAGCAGAGAAGTTTAGCCAGAATTATTAATCTGCAATCATGGCAGAGCCAAATGCATTATGCACAGAATAAACAAATATAAATGGAATTTAAATCGTGTGACATTATTATTTGGCTGGCCATAAATGATTTGGATTAAATTATCTTTTCCATGATTAAGAGGCCAGACCAGGTGACCTATGAAAGGAACAGATAAGCTGTCCTGTTTGTTGGTGAAAATAAACCCAGAAATTAAATACCTATTGTGATTGTGTTTCCACTCAAATTGTCAGAGAGAGCAATGTTTGGTTTCTCTTATGTTTGTTATAGGTTTCACAATTGCTTCTGCTGGTGGTGTTCAGCTCAAGTAGCAATTGGTTAAGGATTTCAATGTCATGGATGGATCCTCATAAAGTGTGGTAGAATTCATGTCATTAGACAGGTGATTGCAAGTGCATGTTATGCATGAAGATGGATCATTCTTGAAATTCTCTTGTCAATCTTATTAGCTAGCTTGGCTAAGAAACAAGTGGCAAGAGGTGTATGGACATTGTAGGTAAACTCTGAAAACAACTGAATAGAACCAAATTGTAGACTTCAGTTCTTAATGTGCTGAATAAATAAAAGTTGGGGGAAAACTAAGAAAGAAAGAAAGGAATACGGGAAATGAGAATGCAATAGCGTAGTATATCAATATATATACATGATATCAAATTAATATGGTGAATGATTCGGTGATCCAATTACATTTTTTCGCCAAAAATGGCGAAAGCATTTAATATTATCATTTACATTTAGACTCCAAACACCTTTTTTTGTAAATGCAACAAGATTATATAAAAATGGTAAAATGGGCCAATCTTTACCGTTAGTGCAAAATTCTTTTAACTTGAACAGAATTTCTCAAATCAAGGCATGCGCATTGCGCCCACAATTATTTTTGTCCTGATTTGCAACCAATTCGGACCGCATCAAATGGAGACCCGATCCAACCGAACCCAGGCACACACGCTCCTTTTTCCGGGTTAAGCCACACAGCTTAGTTTTTGGACATAAGGCACACAGATTTTTTTTCGTTGGATTAACGGGGCCTAGGCCCATGAGGTACACAGCTTTAAATTGAGCTTTTTTGTTTGGGAGGGGGTAGGCATTTTTTCGGTTGGTAAATGGATTTGTACCTTAAGGTTAAATTGTGTTGGGCAAAGTGTAATGGGCTACTTAGATCATGAGGAACAGGCCAATATTATATTAAATCAATTCAATCTTTTTTTGGTAATCAAAATCAATTCAATCTGAACCAAGTCTAAAGATTTTTTTTTGTTGGCCTTAGTACATTCGGTAATCCACTTGCCTCGTGAGTGACCATACTAAATTTGGTGGAGGCAAGTGGTTGAATTTGTGATATAATATTTAGGATTGAAGGTTGTGGAAAAAGCAAAAAACAAAAAAAATATTGACTCAATTCAATGAATTTATTAAATTTGATGGATAAACTTTTGATAAGTGAGAAACTTTTAAATAAAACTCAAATTCACAATGGATTAGTTCTCAGTTTGTCTAATATAAATACCACACGAAAGAAGGGAAAAGAAAATTGTATGCTGAAAGGAATTTAATCAAAGAAAAGTGTATTATGAGTTGGTGGATTCCGCTAATGAATGAAAAGGCTCAACTTTTCTATTTTTGTTAGTACAGAGTACAAGTTTAATCAAATGTGACCCTCAAATTAGTTGTTTGTCTTGAAAGGTACCCGCACGTCATTTTTAGTTATAGTTTTGTCTCTTCAATGTTAATGCACTAAATCTACGGCGTTCTGTGCACGCCATTAACATTACATAATTAAACAAATAGAATCGTCAACATTTTAGGTGAAATTAAACTCATTAATTAATTAGGCTCTAGCTAACAAAGTTAACAGTGTTTCTTTTTCCAGAAATATTATGAACAATCTTCCCTTCCATTTTTATCCCAAGAAACACATGTAGTCTGTACATACAGGTACATCAAAAAATAATCAGAGTGAAGGAACAAAAATATTACGATAACAATTCATAAATGAAAAGCTAAATTCAGAAAAGAAGAAAGATGATCATCAGTTCTTGGTACTCTTTTGACGCAAGAAAGAACCGAAAGTAAAGAGGGACACAGGGTTTGGGACGTTTATTACTGGACTAACACGGTGACCATTTCCATATGATGATGATGATGATCGAGGAGGATACATATTCATGATCACTGTTCTTGATGATGATGATGATGATGATTGATGCCTGCTCTTTGGAACAGGAACTGATGATGATGATGAGCCTGTTGAGTGGCTACGTGACAAAATTAATGGACTCAAAGAACACATCATCAGCTTCTTCTTTCTGTCACTGTTGTTGAGACTCTTGCTTCTACCGAATCCCCAGAATGAAGAAGACTTATTATTATTTGACTCTGTTTTCTTCTCTTCTGATTTCTTGTTCTTACTGCTTCTACTACTACTCATCTCACTTGATGGAAGTGGAGGAAGCTTCATGTAACGCGTGTGCTTCTTCATGCTGCTTTTCTCCTTGTGTGTCATCATGATTCCATTGGAGAAAACCTCATCTGCTGCACAACAATCAATGCTGTTGCTCCTGCTGAACTCAAACTCATCTTCTACTACTTCATCATTATTATTTGACTCCTCCAAAAGCATCTTGTCTTTCCGAGGAACATCCTTCTCCTCATCTCCTTCAAGGGAGAATGAAAGACGAGGAGGAGCAACTATTTCAGACCACATAACCAAATCCTACCTCTTCCAACTTCCAACTAATTTACCTGAATATATAATACAGCCTTACTTACTAAGGGATTCAAATTTTCAAAATAGTAGAGTTGCTTTTGGTTTAAAAGTCAACAAATTAAAGAAAAGAGAAATAGATAGTGGAAGATTATTATTTATAAAAAGAAGAGTAGAAACAAAAGGGGAAGACACAGAATATGACATAAACATAAAAAGAAAAAAGAAAAGAAACAAAGTCAGTGAAAGAAAGAGTTGCTTGATTAGAGGTATGTGACTGCAAACACAATCAAACAATGCTGAATTCAAGGAGTTATATTTGGTGTGTGCCTGCAGCCTGCCTCATCATCCCAATTTCCAATCCCCATATCATCTTTATTTTATGCATATATCTAAGGTAGAGCAACCTTGTGTCCTTGTCTAACCAACTTTTTTATTTATATTAATAATAAATCAGTTAGATTAGATGGATGGGGAAGCAATGTCAAAATACAATTATAAATTGGTTTAGCTACATCTTTTTGTTCCTATATACATCTTCTATCTGTAATAGATGATTTCTTAAGGACATATAAAACTGATTTCATTTAATTAATGCTAAGTTGAATTGAATAATCTTCAAACACGCGGATGGATCAAACTGCAATCCTTTTTAGGTTGATCACCCTAAAATACAATTTTGGTTCTTGTCAAGTTACTCATTACTAGTTTAGGACAACATGTTTCAGATAAAAAAGTTGCTATTTGTACTGTTTATTCAAGTATAGTCATCAAATTAAAATATTATCTAAATTCCTTATCAAGAAATAATAAAAAAAAATGAAAAGAGATGAAAGAACAGTCTAGCTACCTGCCAATCAATTTGAACAAAATTGAAGAAGCACCCTAATTCAAAGGTTTAGTGCAGCAAGATTGTGAGAATCAGATGCAGACCAGAATAATATTGCTCTTTATAAAAGTTTTACAAGATAATAATTAAGGTGGTTAGCATGGACAAACTTTCCCATTTTAGGTGGAGGTGGATGTTCATTTAATATCATGTTAAGGACCAAATCTCTTCTTATCTGTCACAATTGCACTAATTTTTTTTTCTCCAAAAGAATAAGTATGCTCCTTGAATTCCAAATTATCTTATAAAATGACATGACATGACACGGAAATAGATTTATCCATCCATTTGGTGTTAATAACTTGGTCAAATTAAAATGGGTGATGACATGATACTAACTTAATAATTCAATATACCCTGAAAACTACAAGGATGATACTTATCTAATAGAAAGGGAAAGCCTTCCTTCTAATGTAATTATTAAGTAAAGACAATTGGGCAAATGAAGGTTAAAGGATTAGGTACAAAGATAAATCGTAAGGTTAAGAGAGTGAGAGAAGAAACTATTGATGCCTTTGTTAGTAAACTCTAACAAGGTTTGAGAGAATAAAATTTAGTATTTGACAGATAACCCAACTGAAAACTAGTGTTTCTCTTCTTCACAAAGACAGATAAACCATTTTTCACAAGTTTTGAGTAAATCTAGTGCCTCCATGAGAAAATAAAATGATGACTACTCACGCAAAAGATGTGTTCAAGTGAAGATAGTAGCTATGAATAGTTAGAAAGTTTAACATAATACGTATCAACATCTCAGTTATCATCTTCACGTGAAGTTAATTTCATGAGAGCGGCAACCAAATAAAATAGTCCTTACCTTCTAATACAAGGTATGATTGGTATCCCACTCACCTTCTATTGTGTGGAGCCCACGAAGAAAACATACATCAATAGCAAAAGAAGTGTCATCACTAGCACTTCACTATAGCTAATAACAGCAGCAGGGTACTGGTAATACTATACAATGTACAATGATTGAATTATGAACATGGTATCGTGTCTTGTTCATCTCTCAACAGTTTGAGAGAACCTTTCTGCTTGTTTGTTAACTAAGATTCTGTTTACTTTGGACCAATGATCCGTACATATCTTAAAATTGACAACATGTTTTAAAGACTTGGGAGTTGGAAATTGGAAATATTCAAAGCATTGAATAACGATAAATACTCTACCCTCAATGCACCGTCACCGCTCAATTCAAGCAACACTAGCTACATCAGCTGATCAGCAACCTAGCTAAACCAACCACCATGTTTATTGATTAATTAATAATAAAAACAATTTTCAGTCAAAATTCATAGCGAAATCCATGACCATGACCCAAGTCATGCAGTTATGATATCAAGAATCAAGAATATTTAATTATTTATATTAAGATCCACTCAGTCGCGAGTTGTTTCACCTACCTCCACCCAAATTACCAATTTAGAATGATCAAAATACTAGTATTATCTTATCTACACTAATTTCAAGACAATGACTGACTCAATTATGAACCGTGGATTAGTCCAACATATTCTACTCATTTTTTTCTCGTTGATAATTCTGATACATCTTATTATTTAATTGCTTGAATTTTTTTGTCATTTTCAAAAATAAAATAATCCAGCTGAAACAGTGTGTTGAGTAGATTTGATAAAATCACCACGAATAGAATACAGAAAAAATGGCCAAACCGGCTAGCTGATCCATAGTTACAAAATAGGCAAAGAATATAAAGCACAGCAAGAACCCAAGACTTCTTCACTTTTTACAAACACAGACTCCGGTGTCCAAGTCTGCTCTAATGGTTGAAGTCTAACTATTAAACGTATTTTAGACTTAGTATATGGTAATATGAACAACTTGCATGGCAGGACTTTCTTTTACGCCATATAGAGAGAGATTTTCTTTTTGTTATAATCATCGTAGATCAATGACATCAAATTTCAAATCAGGGTTCATGTAAACATCTGTACATGTATCGTAGATGGGACCACCATCTGGAGGCGGATCGTGCGGATGAAAACCACGTTGCGGGCAATTTCTGATCACCGACATACCGCCTGGACTCGTCAACCTAAAAATGCCGTGTTTTCTGTGCGTCCACACAGCATAAAACTGAAAGTGAGAGACTAATCATCCTTGAATCAATAATATTCGATTTGAGATGCAACGTTACCTTGAACTGTCAGTTGGTGCCATGACTATTGCAACAGCTTCTGGCAGCATAATCTAAGGAGAAAGCATTCCAATTCGAGTAAGTTACGATGAAAACACGAGCTATAAAATGTTCATAGCAGTCCTCAAGAGTAGATTGATCGAGTGAATAATGATTACAAATTTACAATTTGAGAAAGGGGGGGTTAAGAAAACGCCATGAACTCACCTGATATGAATAATGGGTATGTACATCAATGGATGACATGAAACAAGATTGTGTAGGATGTGTCTGCCAATTAAGAATTACCATGAGACAAATGAGACAATATATATATAAAATTTATCAGACCATAAATAAGTCAAAAGGTTCAAGTGTTCCAGACTCACATGGATCCATCCAAGTGGGAAAAGTGATCTCTTATCCTGTGCTTCAAATATTTCTTCTTCATTTGTGGCTTGACACTGCTCAAAAAGTAAAATATGTAGTATTTTTAATAAATAATAAGAATAAATATTACCCAAAAGTTTTGTGAATGAGTTCTTACAGAACTTGAT
>JASCZI010181266.1:55984-71567 GCA_036250425.1 Stylosanthes scabra | reverse complement strand
ACTGAATCATGATGATTGCCGGTTCACAATTTAATCGGTTCACTAAAAGAGCAATTACTATTTAAAGTTATTACTAAATAGCATATTTAACTCTATAAAATCAAAAATTTTCTTTTCTTTCTAATTCAAGAAAACAAGCTTAATTGTATTACAAGTTTTCTTTCTCATTTTAAAATTATCTAGAAGTGTATTTTAATATTTTAAAATCAAACTTAAACTACAAAAACATTTTAAATTCGTGCAATACGTTAAATCTTAAAAAGACATTTTAGACATGAAATTTTTTAATTTTATAATTTTAATTCAAAATTTTAATTTTATATGCATTCAAATAACACTAGTACTAAAAAGATTTTTTGTTTTTATTACTATTTAATATAAATAACTTTATTCTTTTGAACTTGAATATAAAATATTACTTTTTAAAACAAATAAATAAGTTAATCTAAAAAAATAATTATTTTTATTATTAACCAAAAATATTTAATTTTTAAAAAATTAAATCAGATGTCTAACTTTAAATAAAAATTTAAAAATAAAAAGAATACACATTCTCTTTCTCATTAATTACATGCACTTATTCTCTTTCTTATTAATTAGGGATCACTAAAACTCCATTTACTTTTACTTTTAGAAAGGTTCATTGATTCACCAAACTTAAAAGGACCATTGTAACATGCCCATCAAACATTAAGTTATCATCCAAAATTTATATGAGTTATCATTCGTAATATGTGTTGATTCCCTATTGGTCATACCATGTTGGTTCCCTAGTCTTTCTCCTTCTAAAAAGTACAAGCAACAATAATTATGTTTAGCAAATGGCTTTAAAAATTTAAAATGACTATAATAAATATAAATGTAATAATAAATGTTAATATTTATTAATAAATATGTTATATTAGACTTTTTAATTTTAATAAACACAAATCATCTTTAAAAAGTTTTATTTTAGATATTTTTAAAAGCATTGTATCTTTTAAAAGTTGCAAGCAAAAATACTTCAATTTTTTTATTCACTACACAATAATGAGGTGGTGATGTTTTTGTAAAGCTCAAGCAACTTTTCAAAAAACTTAATAAAACTCGGCCTAAAGTTTTGTTTCTGCTTATCAAAATCTATTTCATTCAATCCAAACAAGGTAGCGTGGATAATTACTCAATGAATATGCAAAAATGATTTTTTTATTAAAATTTGGAATTTTAAATAATATTTTTAAAAAAATAGTAATACTTTTGAAAAGGCAACGTTAAATTTTGAAAATGGTTATATGGTTAGATTTTAGAATAAACATTCTTTTTGGCTCCTGATCTTTTTTATTTTGGATATAGCATCCTTTAATGATGTTAAAATTTTAAAGTGATCCTTAAGCAATTAAAAAATTAGATATATCAATCCAGGTAACCTATTCGAAATAGGTTATCGGTGTAACATGTCAGATTAAATATGATGTGTCAACCACTTACATATGACAAGTGTCCATGATATGTCAGCTTTAACCTGACATATCACACTGGTAATCTATTCTAGCCGGTTACAGAAATGGATGTCTAATTTTTTAATAGAAAATATCAAAACTACCCACAAAAGATTCGGACGCTGACAAAACTACCCATGAAAGAAAGAAACAAGTTTTCTACCCATGAAAGATAGGTTTTGTATGACAAAACTACCCAAAACGTCACCCAAAACTACCCAAAATCAATGCCTCGTCCTCGTTTTGTCAGCGTCCGAATCTTTTGTAGGTAGTTTTGGTATTTATTCCTTTTTTAATTGTTCAGGGACCGTTTTGAGGTTTTAGCGTTATTAGGGAGTGTCATGTCTAAAATGAAAAAAATTAAGGGATCGGAAATGGTGTTTACTCTAAAATCTAATCATATAATTTACAATCCAATTATTAAAATGAAAAATTTTATATAAAAATAATTTTAAAATTTTCATAATAGCACCGTGATTTTTTTTTTTGTTTAGTGCTCTAATGTCTAATATTCGTGTGGTTGTGTGTTTTTGTTGTGATTTCAAGTTAGGACAAATATTGTATGATTGTATCCACTAGTTCATCCTCAATATTGTTATGAAATTTGTTAGGTGTATTATTTGTTATGAGTGATGTAGTTTAATTTGTGGAAGATTTCAAGAAGACAACTGATATTTTAATTCAGATTTTCGCTTTTTTATTTTTTTAATTTTTTAAAATTTTTCTGAATTTCCCAGCTTTATTAGGTACTCAACTATCTGAACCGAACCAACTAGCTGGTAATTAGGTTGAATTGGTTCAGGTCTATACAGAAAAAATGCAAAAACTGAACTGATTAGAATTTAATTGGTTCGGTTTCATTTTCACCCCAAACCCAAACCAACTCGACCGTGCTCATCCCTACCTGTGATGTGATATAATAATATAATTGTTATTAAATTTAAAATTTTTATTTATAATATATTTAATTTATTATATATTTTATCTTATTATGTATACTATTATTATTTAGTGAACATTTTAAATTTATAAAATGAGATTTATTTATTTATTTTAACCAATCTATAATTTTATTTTTATTATTATGTTATTGTTAGTTTTTTTAAATAGGGCAAGTGACCCAAATAATAGATATGGCTGCAAAAATGATCAAATTGTACCATTTGCTCCAAAATAATTATATTGCACCAAAATTTGTGTTTCTATGAAATCCATGGCAGGGTTACGTTTTGTAGAACCTGCTACACTCTACCATAGATTTCCCTGCAGGCTGCAGTGATACATGTTTTGTTTATTCAGGGTTTGGGTTAATTTAGTGAAATTGTGGGTGTTGTGTTTTTGGGGAAACATACATACACTATCCTCTTTGCAATACGTTTTTAATTGTTGTTATGAGATGACATAGATGAGAACAGAAATAATATAAATGATATAAATTAGAGAAAACTCTCAATCCGGCCCCTGACCATTTTTAATTTGGACAAGCCCACCCTTAATGATTCAAAAATCCCAATTCGGCCATCAACCATTTAAAAATTCAGACAAATAAGCCCTTAAAGCAGGTTTGTGATGTTAGTATTTAGGGTTGATAAACCAATTTTAAGGACCTATTTGTCCCAATTTTTAAATGGTTGAGGGCTAGATTGAGGTTATCAAATCATTAGGGGTGGGCTTGTCCAAATTGAAAATGGTTAGGCACCGGATTGGGTGTTTACTCCATAAATTAAAGTTCAAATGAGTGGATGCATAAAAGATCACACAAAAACACAAACGAAATAAACCTTAAGAAAAACACACTAAGAGTGCATAATAAAATAAAAAAGGTTACATATAAAACCATAAACATAAACATCATTATCAGCTGTGGAACCTCTCTAGTCACAATTCTTCCTAGTGTGCCCAACCTACCTACAAAGTCTGCATCGCCTAGGTCGGTTCGAATCGACATCATCTATGTTCGTCCTGATCCGCACAGTCCTTGGCCGTCCCACCTTTGCTCTCCTCATGTGGGGATCTAGAATGATGGTGGGGCCGCCGTATGGGGCCAATATCTCTCCGGAATAGGCGGTAAAAACGATAGTCGATAAACGTTGAATACCTCTGACATGCGATACACGTCATGTATGTAAGATCCCCAATTCACCCGAGAGTTAGCACAACAAGCAACCGCGTGCATACACAGGTAATGCAGAGCCTGAAAATGTCCACAATCACATGTCTTGTTGCGGAGTGAAACACAATAAGTGACAAGTAAAAATGAGCTCCTTTGTGTGGCCTCAAACTCAAAGTTGTGTCAATCAAACAACGTCACAGAGAAGCACCTAAAATGTCTCATGTTCTTCTCCATTGCACCCATTTAGCGTCTGGCTAATATAAATTGATGCCCTACACCAAGCTATGCCTCTACATCATGTCCTCTCCTAACCCAAAGCTCAGCAAGTCGAAGGTAGGTGGACTTTACCAAGGTCGTTACAGGGAGATTCCTAGTTCCCTTCATAATAGAATTAATGTACTAAAAAATGTTGGTCGTCATGTGACCAAACCTGCGACCACTGTCCATGTACTGAGTCCAAAGCCCTTTCTCCATCTTGCTTGTCCACACGACCTGACCCTATCCTCAGCCTCCATCAACCAATGCCAATAATCAAAATCCATTTCATTCTTCGTGTAAGCAGCATCCATTAGGAACTTCTTAGCATCGGCGGACTTGAACTTCAAGGCAAAGTTGACAACAAGATACCTTGCCCAGAAAGCTTGATAGGCAGAAGGCGGAGTCACTCGCAAGCAAGATCGTCCAACGCAGCCTTGATCCCATTGTGCCTGTCACCTAAAATAAGAATCCTCGGTTGCGGAGTCACATGAGCTCTCAAATTAGTCATAAAAAACTTACACGACACTGTGTTTTCTCCCTCGACAAGTGCAAATGCGATTTGGAAGATGTTCGAGTTCCCATCCTGAGCTATTGCCAACAACAGATAGCCCCCATATTTTCGAAACAGATACGTGTCGTCAATGCTCATTGGAGGCTTGCAATGCTTGAATGCTTCCACACAAGAGGGAATGTGCAGAAAAGACAGTGAATGTACTCAATAGAGTCATCAACCTGGCCTCCAACCCTCACAGAAAAAGCTTTCAAAATCGCCACACTTCCCGGCATAGTGAGCTGAACCCCAAGGATCTAACGTGGTATCTCTGCATATGACTCCTTCCAATTCCCATATATGAGTGCAACGACTTTCTGTTTCACCTTCCATGTCTTCCTATAACTCGGAAGGAAGCCGTAACTAGACTCAGTGCCAGCTCGGAGCACCTTGATTGAGACGGAAGCATCAGCCCTAATAAACGGAAAGATGAAGTAACATATGACATGGTAATAGAGCTGCTTGTGGTCACTCGAGATCTATGTAGCCAAACACGTGTGCGGTCCATTGTGCCTCCGCACTTCCCACAAACCCTTCCGCTTACGCAATGGGAGCCTGATTAGCCAATTACAACCCTCTCTAAATACCTTGCACCGTCAGAGGTACTTTGCATGATCGGACTCCATAACCATGTACTCAATGCCACGTTAGATGTTATAGTTCTTGACAGCAAGGACAACTACCTTTTTACTCATGAATGTCTGACCAACCTCAAATTCAGCTGAGGAATGCTACGCAGCCAGCGAAATTTATTTACTGTAGCCAGCATATTTGATATTTCTATATACTCCTATCAATGTCAAAAAAGGCAGGCAATCTAACTGCATCAACTCTATATGTATTACATGCTCTTGCCAAATAAAATTTTTTGTCCAGCTCTCTCCAAGTACCATTATTTTTCTGCATTCACATTTTCTTTTTTTTTTTTATTACTCTTTACTTTTATTCCATCTACTAACCCACCGTTCCAGTTTGTGCCTTTCTTTCTCTCTCTAATATTGATGTATTAGCATCTTTAAGGATTTCTTTAACAAAATCATGCTCAATTCCCTAAGTTATTTGTTTAATAAGTTCACAAAACAGTAAAAATATATGTAAATTATTTGTAATTGAATAAACATGTCACTTTGATGAGTTTGTTGGTTAATTTCAGGAAAATGGCTAAAAGAGCATAGAAACAGAGATTTGAAACCAGAGCTGGACGCCCAGGCGCCCAAACCAGCGCCCAGGCGCCCAAATTTAGCATCCAGGGCCAGCCAGAACCAGCGCCCAGGCGCCCAAACCAGCGCCCAGGCGTTGCCAGCAAGCTCCCAAGCCTAGCAACCTGTCCCAACGCCCAGGCGCCCAGTCCAGCACTCAGGCGTTGCCAGCAACCCACAAGGCCAAGCATCAGACCAAGCCAGATAGCATTACCAGCGCCCAGGTGCCAGAATCCAATGCCCAGGCGCCAGAATTAGTGTCTAGGCGTTAAAAATGCTGTTTTGATGCATAATTTGTAATTTCATTTCAGATTAATTTGTAATTTATTCAGGTGATCTAAATCTATAAATAGGTGGAAAATCAATGATTAGAGGACATGATTACAATCTACTTTTACATCTTAGATTTCATTCATAGATCTCATTAGCAAGTCATTGATTCCACCTAGATATAGATTAGTTTTTGTAACAATGAATCAATCAATAAAGTATTATTCAGTTTTATCTCTCTCTCTCTACTTTAGTTAGAATTCTTTCTCTTTCTCTCTCTAGTTCTTTGAATGTTCATACATTCAAGAACCATCTTCATCACATTCATACTGTCAAGATTCATTGTTCTAATGAATTCAAGATTCATCTTCATCCTTTCCCTTGAGTCATTCATGATCATGAGTGGCTAAACACCATAGAGATTAAGGAGGAGGAGCTCTATTCATCACTAAACTAATGGATTAACCCAACATTCTATTCAAAATCTGCATGTTCTTCATCAAATCCAAAGGATTCTTCTTGTTCATTGATTCAAGAATCAAGTTCAACCGAGAGGTATAATTGATTCTTAACTTGGTTTAATCTCTATTCTAGATTATGAGATTTAAACACATTATTAAATGGTTTATGAATGTTATTGTTGATGTTTTATTGGATATGTGACATAAAATTAGGTCTTGCATTAACATTGATATCATAAACTTGTTCAAGAAGTGTCTTTCACATTTGTTCTTTGCATTAGAGATGATGAATTGAATGAGTGTGTACTTATATGAATCTATATTTTCATCACATAAATGATTGGTTTGCTTCTAGTTTGATTCTTTGTCATAATCATTAAAATATTTGCATTGCTGACGAGTGATTGAATATTTCTTGTTTTGAATTGTTGAGTTTGAGAAAATAGGCATTCAAACATGTTTCAAGAATCATTCCATATTTCTTCATGTGACTTAGAGATGAGCATGTGATTTAATGTGCATTAGAATCTTTAATAATCTAATAGGGTTGTATGAGATTGAATATGTGACATATTAATTCTTTCCATGAAATCTTGTTGATTGTTGTTGATTTAAGCAAAATATGTGTATTATCTCTTTTCTTGTTTAATTAGTCAAGAGATTGATGATTAATTAGGATAAAGATGAAACTAGATCACTAACAGATTAGGATTTAGTTATATTAAGATTCATTTTGATTTGATAATAATTGCAAAAATTGAATGGTAAAAACTGATTTATGAAGTTAGTGATGAATATCTCCAATTCCTTGATCTTGCTTCTTATATTTGTATTTCCATCTTTCTTGATAATTGATTTTGTTGATCAGTAATAATTAGTGAATAAAGATTGTGTTTCTTGAAATGTTTTCTTGTTGTTGCATGATTCTTTATTGCTTCTTTCTTTAGTTGTAGTTTTCACATTAATCTTTGATTGATACTTGGATCTACTTAAGGAAATTGATTAAAGAATATTGCTTGATCCATCTTTTTTCGAGGGAACGATACACACTCACAAGTGATGTTACTTGATCCGGTACACTTGCCGGATTGTAACAAAAGAATTCGTCGCATCAAATATATTATTCCATTATTTTATTTAATTAAAAAACTATTATTATCACACTTTATCAGCCTTAAAAATTGAGTAGCTCCCGTTCAATGTTCAAATCACTTATCACAGCAATATGAATTATATGTTTTACGCCCACACTTATGATATTTCACATCCATATTTTATAATATTTTACACTTATATTTTATTATGTTTTACACCCATATTTATTATATTCTGCACCCATGAACTCACATAATTTACATGTTTGTCACATTTGTACATATATTTAGTTAAGTACACTATATTTTACACCCACAAAAGTCGGAGAGAAAATATAGGAAAGAAAGAGCTCTCTTCTTTTTGTGTGCTTCAAAGATGGAAATATGATAGATTAAAATAATGTTTTGAGAAAACTATGGGTAATAGTATCAAATCTTGACGATAGAGATTTGGCTAGCAAGAAGTGACTCAGACACCGTAAAGTATGAGAAAGTCATGTGTTTGTAAGAGAGAGAAAGTTGAGTGAGAAGAGGAAGATTAAGAAAGAATGAGTAATAGAGAAGAGGATTTTTGTTGACAGAGAGAAGAAAAGAGGATTTGAGGTTGAAAGAATGAGTCTTGTAAACCACTAGATTTATACTTTAATCATGTAAGAATAAAGTGATGGCTAATCACTGGGTATCCTAAATTGAAATGGCTGGTCAGCTAGCTTTTCCAAATTTAGCTTGAGTACTTGAACCCTTAGAGTCTTGTGTGGCGTTGTTTGATTCGCCTTCCCTTTGCCCAGGACCAGAAGGGCTTCCAACTTCAGATTCAATAAGTGAGGAAGGTATTGTTGTATGCCTGAACTAGATCCACCTCATTGATACGTCGGAACAGGACCGATGTCGTCGTTACTGTCCCCCTCTACGAATGTTGGCTCATCGTCAAAGTTATCGGGTCGCAATACCTCTTCAACAAAGGGCTCTGGCACTCTCTTAATGTTGGTGGATCCCAATTCAATTCGGCCCAAAACCAACTTATAACCCAATAATAATATAATAATAATTATAATAGATGAAGAAGAAGAAATAGGTTTCAGTATTTAGAGAAAGTGAGAGGCCGTGTGTAGCTTCAGCAACGGCGCCGAAGAAAAGAAGAAAAGAGGGAAAATGGCAGTTCCAAAGTGCACATCTTGACTTCGTAAACTTGCTCCATTTCTTATGAGATTTCAGTATGCTATTCTTGGTGTAGTGCTGGTTATTAGGATATAACCTGCTAGTGTTATTACCTTATTTTATGTCTGATTTGAGATACCCACTTTGTGGAGAGTTTATGTTGATTCCATCAGTTGTGATGATGTATTTTGTTGATTGTTGAGATACCCTAGTGCTACTAGGAGAACTGATTGTGTACCCATTATTATTGTTAGCGACAGATTTTACTGGATTAGGTCCCGTGGGTTTTTTGTCCCTCTTTTGGGGGTTTTCCCACGATAAAAATTCTTGTGTCTCTTGTTCTTAATTTTTGCATATTATATGCTGCTTGGAGTATCTTTGGTGTTGCCTATTTAATTGCACAGATTGTGGGAAAATATTTTTGGTGCTTCTGCTTTGGTTCTGTTTTGAACCTGAATTTTCCCAACAAAGTAGTATCAAGAGCTTTGGTTGTTTATTCTGTGCTGATTAAATGGAGGAAGAAAATACGCATAGGCCAAATATGCTCAAATTGGATTCCAAAAATTACTCTATTTGGAAGACCCTCATGGAAGATATGTTGTATAGCAAGGACTTGTATGATCCTATTGAGAGAGATAAAGCCAAAGGTACTAAGTCTGATGCTGAATGGAAGAAGTTGCACCGGAAAGCAGTTGCTTTGATTAGGCAATGGCTTGATCTCAGTGTGTATCCACATGTTGACACTGAAACTAATGCCGATAAGATGTGGAACAAACTGAAGGAGCTATATGAGTGGAAGAATGTGCAGAACAAAGCTTTCTTGATTAGAAAGTTAGTTAATATGAAATACACTGAACGCAAATCAATGCCGGAGCACTTGAGCATCTTTTAGGAAACTGTGAATTAGTTGACAAATAATGAGATCACTTTGAGTGGTGAGTTGCAAGCCTTGTTGTTGCTGAGTTCTCTGCCTGATAGTTGGGGAAGTTCTGGTTGTAACACTGACTAACTCAGCTCCAAAAGGGAAGTTGACATTGTCAATGGTAAAAGAGAGCATGTTGAATGAAGAAGCCAGAAGAAAAGAGCGGGGTTTGATAAATACCTCCTCCCAGTCAGAAGCACTTGTTTCAGAATCACGGGGGCGAAGCCAATCTAGAAAACCTCACAGTACTGACAGGTTAGAGAGCCGAGACAAATCAAGAAAAAAGTCCAAGCCACCAAGAAAAGAGTCCAATTTTACTTGTCATCATTGTGGCAAACCGGGGCATATTAGAAGGAACTGCAGGTTCTTGAAAAGAGAACAGTCAAGGGGAAGACCAGGTGAAGACAAAGGTAAAGAAAGTGATAATGAAACTGCTGCTATTGCTTATGATTATGTTCTTATCACTTATGATGAAAATTATGTTAATCTTGTCTGTGATAATTCCACTTGGATTATGGATTCTGGTGCCTCATGTCATGTCACTCCGAGGCGTGAATTTTTCACTTCGTATACTGCTGGAAATTTTGGCAAGATTAAATTGGGAGATAAAGGGGTGCATGGCATCATTGGTATGGGTGATTTGTGTCTTGAAACCAACTTGGGATGTAAGTTGCAGCTAGAGAATGTTAGGCATGCGCCAGATATGCGGTTCAATTTGATCTCAGTGAAGTCATTGGACCAAGAAGGGTATTATACTTCCTTTGGTGGTGGAAAATGCAAGATTACCAAAGAGATTCTCATTGTTGCTAAAGAAGACACACACTCTATCTCTACGGGTTGCAAGCAAAACACTTAGAAAGTGACTCCGAAAGTCTGAAAAAATGGTGCCATAGGCTAAGAAACCGCTTATTTGGCTAAAGAAGCGCTTTTTGAAGTGTATCCTATTCCAAGTGGTTCCAACTACCAAAGGAGGCGTTTTTTTGCAGTAAAGGAAGCGCTTTTCATAAAAAGAATAGGAGCCGCTTTTGAAAGGGTGCTCCAGAGGACCAAAGGCACCACATTGAAAAGAATATGAAACGCTTTTTTAGGCATATGCATCATTTAGAAAGCGGTGCATAATATTTCCATTTTTTTAAAAAAAAAATCACGTTATATATATATATAATTAACACTATTGATTTTGAGTTTAATTAAGCTTAAAAAAAGAAATACATAATAATATAATATTTACTAAATAATTAAAATTATCCCTACACAAAATATATACTTATAATGAACCAAAAATAGTGAGACAACCATAATTTTAAATATTCATACATCTCACACTAAAATAAACAAAAATTAAAATATTGTATCCTACATCATAAATATCTTCTACCTCACTCAACCTCATCTTCAGTAGATTAAATAATCTCATGTGCCATATCTGCACAATTCAATTTCAATGTATCAGTCAAAACTGTGTTAATAAATAAATAAATTTTGAGAAGGGAAATACATACAAGTGAAACAAATTCCACTCATATCAGCATCAATAAGGAGAATAAAATAAAAAAAGGAAAGAAAAGCACGAGCAAGAAACTTAGTTTTGCTTCAACCTAGCTGAACATAGTATATCATATAGAGCCATGAGATTGCTCTGCCCAACAATTGCACATGCTTTTCCGTCAAATTCACCTTGAGGCTTTTGAACTTCTCTGTTAAAACCAAACTTAAACTTCTCTGTTAAAAAGATATACAAAATTATAACAAAACTAAACTATAACAACTTAGTCAGTTATAACAAAATCAAACCAAACTAAAACTAAAATAGAAAATTATACTGGAATTGCAGAACATATTCTCCAGTTGTGGTTTTACCAGAGAATGTTAAACTTGCAAATAAATACCAGTGCACCAATCCTTTGAAATTTCCTTATCTAGTTGCTCTCTTTCTTCATCTCCTGCAGTTTGTGTAAGATGATAGTAAATCAGAAAGGAAGGAATATAAAAAACCAAAATTCATTGAGATTGTTCTCAACAATTCCATAGAAAGGAAGGAAATATTTGCACGAATTTACAAGAAAAAAGATAGACATTTTTTTTTATAGAGAAGGAGTGAAGTAAAGGCATAAGATGATAGTAAATCAGAAATGAACCCCAGCAGTCCATATAGAATTATGATCCAAACTAAACACACTGCAAGAAAGACAGGAGGTGGGTTTCTCTTTCTTATGTCAGTCCACTTCCAAAAATACAAATTTCATGCACATGTTATGTCAATCTAATAGGAATAATGAAATAATATACAAGAACTTGCATACATATATAACAGAAAGCATGCAATTTTAGCATGTCAATTCCAGAAAACAAAAAGACAATAGCATAAATTCAATTAACATTTCATCAAATAGCATCATGCAAGAATGCCACCAACAAATAGAGAAGTGTAAAATAGTACCCTTTACACATAGTTTCTATCTATGAAGTCAATTAAAATATAGACTAAATAGATAAGATGGCAAAACCACAGAGAAGCAAAGAGAAAGCTTCAGCTTCATTTTTATGACACAAAAAGTGAAATAAAATTGAAGACAATACAGAAAATGAAGAATAACATAAATAAAAATGAAGAATGGAGACACAATGTGACAGTATCTTTGTTCTTTAATCATGGAGATGATGGAATCATTACCTCTGCAACCATGGCGTCTCTCTGTCCTTCAGAGGGAAGTTGATGGCAAATTGATGGCAAAAAGTAATATGAATAAGCAGTACTTGAAATGTTAATCGAAGCAGTCCAAGACGCTGCTACTGCAAACAAAAGTAGGAAAGTGATCAGGATTTTTAAAAAAAATTGATTCAATGACATCTTAGAAATTAAAAAAAAAAAAAAAGAAACGGGTTCATGCAAATGGAAAAAGAAAGAGAAGAATAGAAAGCACAAAGCAAGTTGTGGTACCTGAAAGAATCAAAGGGCCTTCTTTCTTTTTGCCGAGTTTTGCGGTGGCGCTGGAATATGCTCCTAAATTTGGCGGATTTGTCAGCTGTGAGTTGTGCAGAGTGAAGTGAAAGGAGAAAGAAAAATTAGCAGCACTGCATCAACCATATGAGAGAAAACAAAGTGTGTGATCTTCATTCCAGCTAGCTATTCATTAGAATGAAAATCACCAGAAACCGAAATTCCCTCATTACAAGACAGGAAAACACTTGAATTAACAAACTAAATTAAATTAAACCAAAAAACATGAAACTATGTTGACATTTTCAATTGCAATTCAGATCCTAAAATTCAATGGCTACGTAACTCACTCGAGGGAGATGGAGCACGGCCACGAACAATCGGAAAGAGTCGGGCTGGAGCTTGAAATCACAGTGAGAGACAAATGATTTACTTAGAACTAATAACACAAAAGATTTTCAAAAATCAGAACTCGGGGATTAGGGATTCTCAAAAATTAGAACTAAATTGAGACAGAAATCACCTTCAAAGGATCAAGGATTTGAACGTCGAGGAGGGTCAGGAATGCAGAGGCGGCGACGCGATGGCAAAGGAGACCAGGGACGACGCGATGGTGTGAACCCTAGGTTTGTAGCGATAGAGGCTATGTTTTGTAGAGATGGAGGCTAGGGTTTGTAGCGATGGAGGCTAGGGTTGGTGGCGAGGTGAATTGACGTCAGTGATGGTGATCGAGTGTTAGGGCTGGTGAGTTGTGGTGAGTGTTGTGTTGTTGAGCGACGGGATGAGGGAAACTGAGCGAAGGTGAGGGAAGGAAAACGGCGACAGTGAGAGGCGAAGGTGATGACTGGTGGCAACGGCGGTGAGGCGATGGCGGCGACGGTGAGGCGAAGTTGGCGAGGTGGGGTTATTAGTTTCTGATTTGCGAGGAGGCTAACAGCCTGTTTGGAAACTTTTAATTTTTATAAAATTGAATTGAATTCCATTAAGAATTGAATTGAATTTGAGTGTTTGAAATGAATTAATAAAAGCATAGAATTAAATTGAATTTAGTGTTTAAAATACTTATCAAGAATTGAAATATTCTGTTTAGATAAATTTAAACTTTATTCATATTACATTATATTTAAATGATAAATATACTTATTTTATTATACTATATGACATAATTAAAAATGCTAAACTTTAAACTAAAAAAAAACTCAATCACCAATACATACAAATATAAATATTATAATTCAAGCAACACTTATATGATCCCAAACAATTCACCTAAAGATACTAACTAATATATCACACATATTTGCATCATAGACTAGATTTTACCACTTACATTATAAACTTGTGACTTTGTCAATAATAAATAACAACAAAAAAATTCATCTACTAGCAACTCCTAAATATTTTAATTCAAAGTTTAACAAAAGCAAATTCATGCAACATAAACAAAGTATTTGTTTGTCAAAATAAAAGAAACACAAAATATCACCGAGAATTTCTACATAATAAACCCACTAGCTTTGTGAAACTAATAATCATTAAACCAACCTAACTTTTTATACAATTATCTTAGGCGCAACTCTTCTGGACATCCAAAAAAGACATCAATAGAAGTAGGATGCTCAGCAAGCCAATCTATAGCTTCAAAGAGTTTATCATCTTGTACACCCAAGCTCCTAATTGCTTCAAATAGTTCAGAAGTCTGCCTAACACGCGGCCTTGTATTGACAATAGAATGTGCAATTTCTTTCATGGCTGTAGAAATTTCTTCAAGTTGTAATGGATTAATATCACTTGCTTTTCGTTTTTTACCTTTGGAAGATGAAGTATCAATAACAGATGGATTCACAAATGGAACGTGAGTTATAATGTGCTCTTAATTGAGCTATCAACTCCCCTCGCATTTCATCCCTATTATATCGTTGTGGTTGACCGATTGGTCTTTCAATCAAATTCATATGCTGCCTTATATATTCCATACAAGCTAAATAACCTGCATACACAACTATAGCTAAAATTTCTATGTCATCAAATTCATCCATGTTACCTAAACAAAATTGGCTCTTTGACTAAGTTTAATCTTCACTGAGTAAAAAAAATTGGATATATTAAACTTCAATCTAGATTTTCAGGCGCTCACAAAATTAACACTAAAAAATTATATAACTTTATCCTAAAACAATTTTAGTTTAACATATGATTTTTTAAAAAATATATATTAAATCACAAAAAATATAAAGAGAAGCTAACACCTAGTAGGTACAAATATAGAAGTGAGATGAGAGAAACTTACCGTTGATGCTGAAGAGGAGAAGAAAAGAAGCAACATGAAGAAGAAGATGAGAAGTGTGAGTACCAACTTGTGGCAGAGGAGAAATAACGTGAAGAAAGAAGAGTGTGTTGTTGTTACGGCTGATAGGAAGTGAGTGAATGAAGTAATTAGGTATAAGGGTATTTTAGATATTTTATGTTTTTAGTAGAATTCCAATGGAATGGAATTCCAAATCAGACCTATTTACATTGGAATTGGTTTTGGGGGAAAATAATGGAACTGAATTCAATTCCATAGGCACTCCTTTACTTAATATTTATTTCAAACACTGGAATTGAATTTAATTCCCATGTGAATTGAATTCCAAGGGGTTTCCAAGCAGGGTGTAAGAGATCGAGTTAGTACAGTGTGTGTCTTTTGTTGAAGTTTAATTTTGAAAAATGATAAAAATTTCACAAAGTTAAAATTTCAATAAGTTAAAATTTCTTTAAAGCACTCACGCGGGTATTGAAAATAATTCAATAATTTTTTTTATAATTCCCACTAATATTTTAGGGAGCACTTATAAAAGGATCCAATACTAATAAAAAAAAGCTACATTTAAAAAGCGCTTCCTTTAATTAAAAAAAGTGATTCCATAGCCGATAAGTTTAGGAAGCACTTTTTAAGCGGTGCAATAATAGTGAAGCCTATTCTTCCTAAAACATGCCACCACTTGGAAAGTGGTGCCTATTCTAGGAATAGACTGCCCTTTTCAAGCGGTGCCTAAAAAAAGTGGTGCCTTAGGGGTAGTTTTCTTGTAGTGGTTGTGCAAAAAAGAGGTGAATGTAGCTGATGATCCCTCTTCTGATTTATGGCATCTGCGTCTTG
>JASCZI010181266.1:24090-54311 GCA_036250425.1 Stylosanthes scabra | reverse complement strand
AAGATTGAAAGTCTTAAGAAAGACTTGAGCAAATCCTTTGCTATGAAGGATTTAGGTCCTGCAAAGAAGATTCTTGGCATGGGGATTACTCGTGACAGGAAGAATGAGAAGCTATGGTTATCGCAGCAGAAGTACATTGAGAAGGTTTTAGAGAGGTTTGGCACGAGTAATTCCAAACCGGTCAATACTCCACTTGCTAGTCATTTCAAGCTGAGTTCAAAGCAATGTCCTGCAAGTGAGAAAGGAAAAGAAGAAATGAAGAAGATTCCATATGCATCTGCGGTTGACAGTTTGATGTATGCTATGGTTTGCACCAGGCCAGATATTGCTCATGCAGTTGGAGTTGTTAGCCGTTTTCTCTCTAATCCTCGCAAAGAACACTGGCAAGCAGTGAAGTGGATTCTCAGATACCTTAATGGTACTTCTAAAGTATGTTTATGCTTTGGGAGTGGTCAACCTGTGTTTGATGGTTACACAGATGCAGATATGGCCGGGGATCTTGATTCAAGGAAGTCTACTTGTGGTTATATGATGACTTTTGCAGGGGGAGCTGTGTCTTGGCAATCCTGACTTCAGAAATGTGTTGCTTTGTCTACAACAGAGGCTGAATACATTGCTGTTGTTGAAGTTTCTAAGGAACTCTTGTGGATGAAGAAATTTCTACGGGAGTTATGCATCAATCAAGAGAATTTTGTGTTATTTTGTGACAGTCAGAGTGTTATCCATCTTAGCAAGAATCCAATGTTTCATTCCAGATCAAAGCACATAAAAGTGAGGTATCACTGGAAACGTCAAGCGCTGGAGATGAAGGAGTATGCACTTGAGAAGATCCATACTGATGACAATGGTTCAGATATGATGACTAAGAATTTACTTGCAGTGAAGTTTGGTTCATGCAGAAAGAAGGTGGGCTTGGTGGAGCAGCCTAACCCCACTTGAATTGGTGAGGGGGAGATTTTTTGGTGGGCTCCCAATTCAATTGGGCCCAAAACCAACTTATAACCCAATAATAATATAATAATAATTAGAGATAAGTACTATTATTGCCACAAACGTTAGTTGCCAAAATTCGGTTGGTCACAATTGTTTTTTTTTGTCAAAAATACCACAAAGATTTTCGAATTGAATAAAAAAGCCCTTTTTACCAAAATGCCCTTACGTGTTAATTTCCGTTGAATAAGTCCACTCATTTCTTATCCAAATGCAATCTCATTGAGCTGCTCCTGAGAAACTGTTCCACCACTTCCAAAAGAGATATACAACATTGATTTTGGTGGCTGATTATCCAACCATGTCAAACACTCTAACCTGTTTACCTCACTGCTTATCTCAGTTTGAATGATTGGCCCAACAGGGTAAACAAAAGGATCATTGTTTTTTCTTTTATGTTCTTGTTGTAAAGCTCTTACTGCATCTGCTTCCAAATCTGTGAAAGTGTTCACTATGACACCATCAACCAATGAGTATTTGTTTACCACATCAAGAAATGATTTGTAGACTTTACTTGATCTGTCAAAAAGAGTTGGATCTGGAAGATCTTTGACCTGAAATGGCACACCACAACCAGGAACATGAACATGATCTGTTAGCTCCAACAAGGACTTGCTAGTGGAATTAGCAGCTTCTTGATGAAGCTGTGGGAAATGAAGACAGAATGAAAGCAGAGTTGCTCCACTTGCATAGAAAAGATAAGTTTTGAAGTTGAATTCCTTTGCTAGATCAAGAACATCGGTTGAGAAGAGACTAAACGATTCGGTTCTCCATTCTTTCCTCAACATCCGTTCCTCAATAAAGCTCCATCCGTATCCAAGGCTCCATGAGAATAGAGCCAATCCCCACCACTACAGTTGCTCACCGAAGTAATTCGGATGGCGAAGACGGCAACGACTATTTCTGGAATAGGGGCGGCGATGGAGGGGGAGATGCGGAGGAGCATGGACGGCGAGTCAGCGACGGAAAGCTTCTTGAAGTGGAACGACGCGGCGGCGATAGTGTTGCTTCCGCAACGAATTGTAGATGTGGCGGCGACGAATTTCAGACGCGGTGGCTCTGGATTTGGCTCGGCGATGGTGTTTTCTTAGTTAGAGTTTCTGAGATCTGGGTATGCTGTGTGTGGGTGTGTGCTTCGCATCTTTGTTCATGAAGACAAGGATAGGGAGAGAAGGAAGAAGGGGGAAGAGAAGGGCGGCGGCGCCGGCTAGGTTTGTTGTCGTCGTGCCGCCGTCTGCTGTTGTGGAGGTGAAGGAGAAAGAGACACAGAGTAAGAGAGCGGGAGAGATCGAAGAGAGATGAAGAAGAAGAATTGGAGATAAAAAATGTATTATTACTATTATATATATAAAAGGGGTATTTTTGTCAACAATTTTTTATTTTGATCTTTTCAATGTGTTTTCAAAACTTTCGTGGCAACTTTGACAACAAAAAAAATGATTTTGGCAGCTAACCTTTGTGGCAATAATAGTACTTATCCCTAATAATTATAATAATTATAATAGATGAAGAAGAAGAAATAGGTTTCAGTATTGAGAGAAAGAGAGAGGCCGTGTGTAGCTTCAGCAACGGCGCCGAAGAGAAGAAGAAAAGAAGGAAAATGGCGGTTCCAAAGTGCACATCTTGACTTGGTAAACTTGCTATATTTGTTATGAGATTTCAGTATGTTATTCCTAGTGTAGTGCTGGTCATTAGGATATAACCTGCTAGTGTTATTACCTTCACTTATGTCTGATTTGAGATACCCACTTTGTGGAGAGTTTATGTTGATTCCATCCATTGTGATAATGTATTTTGTTGATTGTTGAGATACCCTAGTGCTACTAGGAGGACTAATTGTGTACACATCATTATTGATAGCGAAAGATTTTACTGGACTAGGTCCCGTGGGTTTTTTGTCCCTCTTTTGGGTGTTTTCCCACGATAAAAATTCTTGTGTCTTTTGTTCTTAATTTTTGCATATTATCTGCTGCTTGGAGTATCTTTGGTGTTGCATATTTAATTGCACATGTTGGGAAAATATTTTTGGTGCTTCTGCTGTGGTTCTGGTTTGTACCTGAATTTTCCCAACACTTAACAACTGGATGGGAAATTGGATGCGGTGATGCTGCAATTTCGACCGCTAGCTCTCTAAAAGATCGAGAATCCCCTAAGTCATCACCGCAATCAACTGCTTCTCCCTGCAGATTAAACACGAATGATGGAGATGCAAACTTGATGCTCCTTTGTATCGTGCGGAATCGCAGGGAAAGACGGCTCAGCAATATTGGCGGAATGTGGGTTCGGGTTTGAACTACCAAAACTCGCAAGTGGATCAACTATCTCTACCAATAGC
This sequence comes from Stylosanthes scabra, assembly GCA_036250425.1. Classification (NCBI taxonomy): domain Eukaryota; kingdom Viridiplantae; phylum Streptophyta; class Magnoliopsida; order Fabales; family Fabaceae; genus Stylosanthes; species Stylosanthes scabra. The sequence continues at coordinate 50,986 of JASCZI010181266.1, read as the reverse complement.
TCCGTCGTCCGGACCTATGGGAACTGCCTTCTGCAGTGAAACAACACTTGTAGATCCTCATCGCATTTAATAGCAAAACAATCATACTTCACCCCATGAGCCATAACAGAAATCGGAATCCAATGATATATCATACTCAGTCGCCTCCTCCTATCAACACCAAGCCTATGTATTATGCTCCATTGCAAATCCACCAACCGAGTTCTCGTAGTGATAAAAACATTGATCGAACTTTCATCAGTGAACTTCACTCCCTCTCTAAATTTGTAATTAATCACGCCATCGTAGTGGACCAGAGCTAGAAAACTATCTTCCACAGCCATGACACACACTTTTTTTTTATCGACTCTAACAAAATGAGTATGTATACCACACCCCGTATATATACTCCCAACACTGGCAACAGAATATGTGGCAGGGTGTTGTATAGTCAGAATCTGTGGCACCCTGCCGCGAATTTTGTGTGTGTATTTTTTTTAAAGAACCATCCATGATACTCTGTAGGGGATTCTAGAAATTCTAAGAGGGTGCTACAAATTCTATAAAAATGTGCGTTTTAGATTAAATTGACCATTTTGGAGCAAACGGTGTAATATGGTAATATTGAAATGAAATGCTTTTAAACGGGCAATTTGCCCTTTTAAATACTTTGAGGTTTGTTATGTTATTGTCAATTATTTAAGATTCTAATAATGTTGAAACTTATAAATTTTTTACTATTTTTTGTAATTTATAAAACCGCAAATTTAATCTAATACAAACCTCTTTAAATCAGATTGGATTAGACCAAATTGTTTACAGAAAATCATCTTATTTAAAAACACTGCAAGTAAAATTAGTATTTAGACCAAAAGAGTTTTTTAACTTAAAATCGATCAAAATTAGTAATAAATATGATAGAATAATTAACATACATTTTATTTTATTGTTAAAGACTTAAAGTTAATTAAATTATTTTAACAATTTGTATTTGAAAATTTGTATTCAAATAAAAATAACTACAAAATGTTTATATTCAAGGATATTATTATTAGAATTATTTATTATTATATGTTAAAATACATATTAATAAATAGTAAGATTTATTATAATATTATTTATTGGTAAATATTATAAAAAAAATGTTTATTTTGATAAATAATAAATTTAATTTATTTGTATAAAAAAATTAACCTATTATATGTCTATTAAAGAGAAAGTCTTGGTAGCAAATATTAGGAGATAATAGGAAACCAATATCATTTTTCTTCTTTTCTCTTTTTTCTTTTACCACTCATTATTTTCCTAATTACACTCATTGGCTCCGTATTAGTCTCCTAACGTTGGTTCCGTAGCATTTTTCTCTATCTATTAAAATCTAAAAAGAATAGGATTCTAGGCCCATTGCTCGCCACTTGGAGTCTTTCTTCAATTGACATGTGGCAGTGTTTAGAATTGCGCCAAGTGTCTCTTTTTAAGTGGTTGAATGATGTCACACCTGTTTAAAAAAATTTAATTTGAATAAAAATAATTAAGGAAAGAAAAATCAGAAATGAATTTGTTGAGATTTTGAATTTTAATTTCGAATTCTGATCCATTCGTTCTACTAAACAAACATGTATATAAACCGATCACATAGAGGCTGGTGATTTAAAATAAATATATAAGCATACAAACCCTAATTTCTATAAACTCTCCTGGTGATGGCGAAAAATATTGGTGCAAAAAGTGCAACCATGATAGTCCAAAAGTGAAATTAGAGAGGAATTCTTTATTATACAGGTCCAAGGTCGAAGTAGTAGTATGTGATGATACACGAGAAATCTCATTGCTAATGGAGACACCCAAGTCATCCTATTGGTTGGTAAAAGTGCTGAGGCACTAAAGATTGAAGCGGTATGCACATTATCTTTATAACTAATTATAATGTTATAACTCCATAATTGATTACTCATTATTAGATTATGTTACACATGACAGGTGCGATTTAGGAGAATCAGATAACAATAACGTAAGTGTTCCAAGGCTTTTACAAAGTTGAATTAGATTATCTGAAAATTTTAGTTGTTATAATTATCAGAACCGTGTTTGTAGGAAAGTGTTACAAGCAAGGATGTTGATGGAAGGAAGATGTGGTTAGTATTGAAATTGATAATGAATCAACTGTTGGAAAGGTGCGTAGCTTCAACCAAATCTGTTTGGTAACACACTGAATTAGCATCTTCAATTACCATCATATACTAAGGAGCTATTAAGTTATATTAATTTATTGCACATGTGACGATAAAGAAATGTGTGATGAGCAATAATTCCAAGACGGGAGCGATCTTCCTAAAGCATGAAGAATTGTGATAATCTGTTTCAGCAGACTAAAAATGAGGATGGTCAGCACTCAATCAATAGATTTAGTAGGAAGTGCTTGAAGAGGTCTAAGAAGCAGATAAATGAAAAGCTCTAATTCAAGTGTTGAAGTCAGAATTTATTAAAACAATAGTTTTGTTTTTTTGTTACTCCATGTTTGTTTGGAATTATGTTTCAAATGACAATTAGTGCATAATTTAATTGTTTTTAAGATTGAAAGGGATTTGTGTTTAGAATTAATTTTGTTTATTACTCTCGTTATCATAATATTAATATTCTTATGGTGTTTATAAATGTATAATATTATTTTAAAAAATGAGATTATATGCAAATACAATTATTTGATTTTCGAAGAGATTTTTTTTTGGTGTCCATTTTCGAAGAGATTTGGAAGAGAAAGTTGTAGTCAATGCTAGGAAAAAATATAGGAAGATAATATATTTTTTTTCTCTTTTCTCTTTTACCACCTATTAATTTCTTAATTATACTCATTAATTTTCTATTAGTCCCTCTAACATTGATTTCGTAGCATTATTTGATTTGGAATCATACCTTATCTCCACTAATTCAATTTGGTATTTGGATATTAAACTGTCATCATCATTGCCAATCTCAATAAAAATTGAAAGAGTTCTTGGCCTAACTTTGCGTTAAATTATTAAAATTAAAAAATGAATTCATTATTAAGATTAAAGCATATAAAAATATATGGTTTACAGCTTAAAGGTATAAGGTTTAGGATCCACGATTTTGGGTTAAAGATTGATGGTCTAGGGTTCATGAACTTCATGGTCTATATAGTTTAGGTTCAGGCTTATAACTATTATAATTAAATTAGTCATTTAAGCGGAATATAGAATAATATAACTTGAGTCAAAAGAAGTTTAATTCTATGAGTAAATCTTAAAAATGAAAACATAAAGTATAGTATATAATAATTAGGTATTTGACCTAAATTAATATGATATTTTTTGGGGAATAATACTATGAATTACAGAATTTGTTATATTTTACAGAATAAAAATTTAAAACTTGAATTGAAACTATTCTAATACAATAAAATGGTCAATAAGTAGAGCGAATATATAATTACCATTTGTCCATTTTTAAAAGAAAATATCTAATATTTAAATAGTATCAGATTTACATCATTATTGTGGTCTATGGATCAGTTATGAGCAATTATGTTATCTAATAATTAAAATTTTGTAATCAATGAGATTCTAAACCAATTTGTTAATTGATAATTGTTTATATCCCTATTTTTTTCTAAGATTTCAAATACTCTATAAAAAGAGATGCAATTAATAAAACAAATTTTTGAAATTCTAATTCACTGTAATGTTTGTTGGATTGAGTTAGAGGTTTTTTTTTCCTATCTTTAAGAAGTGAATCCCCCAATTTACAAAATTTATTAGCCTAAACCTTAAAACCATTTTCAAAGTGATAAGTATTAAGCCACTCACATATTTATAAATACCATGGCCTTTAGGAGCCACAATTCTTGCTTTCCAGAGGTCCTCCCTTTATCAATGTTTAGTTCTTATATGTTATTTTTGGTTCTTAATTCCACTATCTAACTTATAATACTATTAACAAGAAAACATATAATAATCAAATATATATACTATTTGTTTTTAGTAAATAAGAAGTTAAAATTATATCTTAATTTTTTATATTATCAAGAAATCTCATATTTTTATTTTTAAGTTGTTTTAAAATATCTATCATTTATAACAAATTTTTAAATAAATATATACCTAACATTTATTAAATTTAATTTCTTTTAGATACTTTGTCATATAATTGTACAAAAAAATATAGATAATTAATAATTTTCTAACCAACAAATCAGTCAACAAAAAATATAACATTTGAAACTATATTTCATAGAACATTCACAATGGAAGCTACAAAACATTCGAAATATAAAGAACCTCAGCCAACTTTATATTTTTTTATGAAACAGAACGTCAAAAACTTAAAAATAGAACATCCGAAAGATAAAGAAATAGAACATCCAATTTAAATTTTTGATTAATATTGGCTGAATTTTTATTAGTATAATTAAATCTTATAATTATAGTGCTATCTCATGGGCAATACAAAAGGTATAGGCATGCAGGTTCATTGAGCGACAAGTATCTAACTTTATTATTTGACAAGTGTACTATTTATTTGTTTGATAAGTGCTTAGAGTTTTATGATGTACTCTCATGTACTCTACTCTCTTTTTGAAAACGAGAATTTGAAAACCTAAAAAAAAAATTATAATCACATATTCTCTCTGGAGAGTTTCATGAAACCCTTTAAAATATGCAAACATAATTAGATATTGTGACTATAAAAACGTTACATAACAATTACAAAAACCATGATAACAATGAAAGTATGAAATAATAGAGACCTTTGAGTTGAACTAAATCAATTGTCTTGTAGAGAAGAACCATAATACTATCAAACAGTGAGAAATCAATTGTGTTATAGTATCTATTAAATATAATGCAAGTACTCACATGAAGATGCAAAATTTAGTCTTTAAAGTTATACTTTTAATGAAAATAATGACACTTTTAAAAAGATAACGCTTTTATAGATACTAAAATTTAACTATTCAATTTACAATCTAATGGGTAAAATGAAAGAATCTTCATATGAAGACATTTTTTAAATCATTATTGTAGTATCCACCTAAATATAATTATAGTAAATCTTTAAAACAGGGTACTCATCTGTACTCAACTTTTTTGTCTTAATTTGTATTAAATTATTTTTCTTCATTTTATAATGATCTATTTATTTTATTTTATTCGATGAGTTTTGAATATATTTTTTTATCTCCAAGGTATTTAGTACTATTTTAATTTCAAAATTCAAAGCAAATTAAATGAATGAACTCAATAGATAAATTTTTATATAAAGGAAAGATTCTAATATTTTAAATAAACAAAATTTTTCAAAATTTTTTTAAACATCACCTATATATTGAGATATGTATGTTATTATTTTTAATTGTTAATAATATTAAAATTCGTAAAATTGATATAATTTATGACTATTGTAAATATAAATAAATAATTTTTAATTTCAAATTAAAATAGAAACAATTCTTTTTTATATAACTATAATAGACTGAATTTATTTTTTTTAAAAAAATTAAAATAATTAATACAAAAGATTCTAATTTTATTATTTGATAAGTGTATTATTTATTTGTTTAATAAATGTTTAATTTTTATATGATGTATTTTTATATACTCTAGTCTTTTTTTGAAGACGAAAATTTAAATTCTTATAAAAAAATTCTAATCACCATCATCTGATATGCTTTCTTGGAAAATTTCATGAGACCCTTAAGATATACAAATATAATCCAACCACATTATAAAAATCACCACGATAACTCATGAAGCAATAGAGATCTTGAGTTGAACTAAATCAATTGTGTTGTAGAGAAGAACCATAATACTATTAAGTAGTGGACAATACTCTCTGTACAAAGATTAAAATGAGACACTAAGTTCATGGCTACGTGGCATAAATCACCACGATAACTCATGAAGCAATAAAGATCTTGAGTTGAACTAAATCAATTGTGTTGTAGAGAAGAACCATAATACTATTAAGTAGTGGACAATACTCTCTATACAGAGATTAAAATGAGACACTAAGTTCATGGCTACGTGGCATAAATCCTTAATGTTTTTCCCTTCTTAGTAGGGTTTGGGCTCTTTGTGAATTATCAGTGATATATATATATATATATATCAATAATGTTATACATTCAAGTGATTTAAGCAATCAAGCCTAACTAAGTAGAATCAACTCACGCACCCCTTGCCCTCTCTCATAACAAACAGGTAAGTTGTTATTTTCATTTTTTTGGATTTGAAATCCCTGATTTATCGCCCCTCATTCATTTAGCAAATGCGATCATCTGAAATGGATTATCTCCCTCAATCGATCGTTTCTGTCTCAGGTTCATATGAAACGGATCCTAATATGGAGTATATTTGAGTACATTTGAGTGGGTAAATTTCGTTTCTGTTTTCATGTAAATTCCGTTTCTGTTTTCGTGACCCAAAGTCACGCCTAGGCGTAAACTAGACCACGCACAGGCGTGGATTCATCACCAAATCCGTTTCTGTTTTCATATGAATTCTGTTTCTATTTTTATGTAAATTCCGTTTCTGTTTTCGTGACCCAAAGTCACGCCTAGGCGTAAAAAAGACCACGCCCAGGCGTGGGTTAATCACCAAATCCGTTTCTATTTTCATATAAATTCCGTTTCTACTTTCATGTAATTTCGTGACCCAAAGTCACGCCTCGGCGTAAACAAGACCACGCCCAAGCGTGGGTTCATCACCAATTCCGTTTCTTTTTTCATATAAATTCCGTTTCTGTTTTCATGACCCAAAGTCACACCTCGGCGTAAACAAGACCACGCCCAGGCGTGGGTTCATCACCAATTTCGTTTCTGTTTTCATATAAATTCTGTTTCTGTTTTCATGTAAATTTCGTTTCTGTTTTGGTGTAAATTCTGTTTCTGTTTTTCATCATCTACAACACCACCAACAACAGTAACAATGTAATAATGAAGAAGAAGATGACGAAGAAGAAGAAGAGAACGAAGAAGAGGAAGAAGAAGAGGAAGGAGAAGAGGAAGAAGAAGAGGAAGAAGAAGAAGACAATACTGACGACGACGACAATGATGGCGGCGGCAATGAGACGGTGGCATCTGAAGCGACGACAACGGTGGTGGTTGCAGCAACGACGACAGTGGTGGCGGCAGTGGTGAAGAAGAAGAAGAAGAAGAAGAAGCTGCAGTGAACAAGTTTTTTAATTTTGGGAGAGTGAGCGCGTGAAGTGTGTGAGAGTGGGGAAAAATTACTTGATTGGACTTGGTTGGAGTAAATGCTTGGATGTGTAGCATTATTATATATATATATATATATATAGGTGAATTCTAGCAAACCCCTCATAAATTAGAGGGTAATTTACCCCCTATAACATGTTTAATTTTTATTGGTTCATAATGAAAGGTTTAGTGTAGTTAAATTTATCCCTCCATTTAACTATAGTTATGCTAACTTAACCTATTAACTATAGTTAGACCTTTTACAAATATTTAAGATTTTAACACAAATCTCATCTTGTAATTTTTTATTTCTTTCAATTCACACATTTATTTTTTTTTTAAAATAGAAAATAAAAATGAAGTAAAAACAAACAAGTGAATTGAAATTAGAAGAAAGAACAAAAGAACATACATGAGTTTAATTTGGGATAATGAAGCAGTTTAATTAGGGTGTGTGTGAATGTGATTATTGTGGTTGGAATAACAATAACGATAATGATGATGATAATAATATTGAATACTTTGTTTGTATGGTACAGAGATTTAAAAGGTTTTGAAACAGAATCGAGTCGTGAATTTGAGATAAAAGAGAAACAAGAAGCTGAATTAGAAATTGGTGGTTACTTATTATAAATCCAGAAAAAATATATTTAGATAATTCAAATTACATCTAATTTCAAAAGTGATCATGTGCGAAGTATGTACATCAAATTTCAGAACCCCTTAATTTCTTCCCTGCTAATGCTTCTTAATTGCAAACGTTATTTCTTCGACAATTTGGGGCAATTAAACCCTAATCAACATGTTACTTTGAGAGATAAGAATCATGAACGAAAAGTGAAGAAGTGAAAAGGAGTGCCTCTCTCCGTTTCTATTTTTTTTAAAAAAAATATATGAGTTCAGAAAAATAAAAAATTACAAAAGAGATTTGTGTTAAAATTTTGAATATTTACAAAAAGTGTCTAACTATAGTTAATAAATTAGATTAGCATAACTATAGTCAAATAGAGAGTTAAAATTAACTGTACTTAGCCACTTTTTATTAACCAATCAAAATCAAACATGTCATAGAGGGTAAATTACCCTCTAATTTATGAGGGGTTTGTTAGCATTCACCATATATATATATATATATTTTAAGGAGAATATCAATAATTTTCATTAGAATTTTCTAAGAAGATTTTGGATGTTCAAAACTCTTTACCTCAAATCATATAAGTTCCTATCCATACACATTCACAACAGGTCCAATGCACATTTGGCAAATGGCATAAGGGATGTGGTATCATCTATTAAAACTTCAAAATATATGCTAAGATGACGGAGGTGCTCCAAGATGTTGGTTATTAAAATCAAATGCATATACATCCAAAGAAATAGGGTGGGACACATAGATTTAGTGTACGAATACACAATATTACATGTTGGTTACTAGATATGTTTATTCAATTAAATTTAACTAAGCATTTCTTACCCACTATCTCTATCTTAAAAGAGCGTACATACATGCATTCTTTTCCACTTTTTTTATTTCTTCTCCTTCTTCGCTTCTATTCTTTTTCTTTCGTTTTTTTTCCGCTGCATATTGCTTCCTTGTCCAAAAGAAGACGAAGAAGACCATAACATAAAAGAAGATTATGAAGAGATTGAAGACAACAATGACACGAAAGAAGAGGAGGGAAAGAAAAAAAAGAACACAACAGTAATAGAAACAACACAAGAACAAGAAGAAATCATTCAATTTAGCAAAGAAATAATGTTTAGTTTATTATTGATATTCATTCAGAGTGAAAAATATAATATTTTGGGCCTATTCAAATTTAGCATAGAAATGATGTTGAGTTTAGCATAAAAATAATATTATTTTTTGAGTCCATTCAAATTTAAGTATGGAAATGATGTTCATTTTAGCATCAAAATAAGAGTAGTGCTAGGGAACCAATACAAAACTAGCCAATAATAGTCAATAAAAAATAAATCATCCAAAAGAAATAGATCATCCAGCAAAATAAAATTGACCATCCAAAATTATAAAATAGAGCATCCAAAAAAATAAAATAGATCATCCAAAATTTTAAAAAAAGTTCATTAAAAAAATAAACTAGTGATCATCTAAAATTGATAAAAGTGATCATTGAAAGATAATAAAAGTGAACATCAAAACAAAATGACAATTGAAAGGAAGTAGCGAGCATTGACTCCTGCTTCTGCACTTGTTTTGTGATACAAGTGCTGTGTGACTCAAGCTTCACCACCACTAACTGGATGATGATATTCTACACAAACTCATACTCCTTTATAATCTTCTTCGCCATATCGATGCCCTTTGCATCCACCAGAATGTTTAAGAAGTTTGGTGTGTGGGCTTGGAGACTTGATGACATAGCAATTTCTACGATGAACCTCTTCTTCTGTTCGACATTCATGGTAGAGTTTGTAAAGAAGTCGAACATCTACGAATTGGAGAGGATCTTGTTGATTTTCTCGACGTCGATGGTGGTGGCGTGCAAGGTGTTGCTAGATTTGGCGATGTCGGCGAGAGTGAGGGCGTAGCTTCTTGCGGATCGATGGAGATGGTGATTGGTGGAGGCTGGGGAAGGGAAAGAAGGGAGAGATGGAGGCGTTGGTTATGTTGGCTGTGAGTAGCGTTGGTTACAGAGTCTTTTTCTCAAAATAAAAATAATCCTTATATTTAAACCATATGATATTTTGGGTCCATTCAAATTTAACATAAAAATATATTCATTTGAGCATGGAAATGACATTTTGGAAAAGTAAATGACAATGTTAGAAGAAGAAAATGATGATCACGACGATGATAGATGCAACGACGAAGAAAAAGAAGAGAGCATGAAAGAAGAAGAAGAAAAATAAGTAGAAGAAAACATAAAAGTAGGAAGAAAAAAAAAACGAAAATGACGATGACAATGAAAAAGAAAAAGAAAAAGAAGATGATGATAAGTAGAGCATGAAGAGCCTAAGAGAAGAGGCATGTTTGGGGATAAAACTTAGTTGAGCTTGATTCTTCATATAATTTGTTCAACTAATTAATTGATTTAGCAATCATGCTATATTTACATCTAAAATTACTAACTAAGTCAAACCAAACAAACCTTCCTTACTCTCACTCACGTGCGTATAATTCACACTCCCACAACCCCAACTAACGCATCCACAACGTTGCTTCTTCTTCTTCTTCTTCTTCTTTTTCTTCTTCTTCTTCTTTTGTTGCCGCTACTTCTTTTTTGCTACGTCGTCGTCGCCGCTGCTATCTTCTTTTTTCTGCTGGTTCTTCTTCATCTTTGGTATGTCGTCGTTGTCGTCATTGCTTTCATTATCATCATCAACTTCTTTTTCTTCTTAGATGAAACTTAAATTGAGGAGCATGATGAGGAAGAGGAAGAAGAGAGGAGGGAGAGGAGGGAGGAAGAAGGGGAAGAAGTAAAACAAACAAAAATAAAAAACCAAAATGAACAGAAACACATTGTTGACATGAACATGTTTTTATAATTGTCATGAAAAAGAAATAAACAAATAAGGCTTCAAAGAACATTTGAAAGTGATTTCATAATTGTCACGAACATATTTTTATAGTTAACATGAACAGCTTTTTGTAGTTGACATGAATAATAAATAAAGGAACAAATAAAACTTGAATAGATGTTTGAACATCATTTCATAATTGTGATGAACATATTTTTATAGTTAATATGAACAACTTTTTATAGTTAACATGAATAATAAAGAAAAAAAAACAAATAAGACTTCAAAGAATACAAAACAAAATTCTATATTTATGAATAAAATGTTACTATTAGAACGAACAGAAAATTTAAAATCATCGAACAAGTTTTTAAAATCAGATCATGAACAGAAATAATTGATAATAATTAGATTTTTGAAAACTGTAACTCTAACATCTTGAACAAAAAATCACGTAATCATGAAACATGATATTTATGCATAAAGGAACACTATAACAATGATGAATTAACCATAAATTTTTTCAATGTACACCAAAGAACAATTAAAATCAAAATAATACTCGCGAGAAAAAAAATATAATTAAAACGAACATAAAATTTAAAATCATCGAACGCCTTTTTAAAAATCAGATCACGAAGAGATATTCACTTATTCATCTAATAGGATTTTTATCTACAACAATAATGAATCAAATGAAGAAACATAAGGATTCAAATGCAATACAAACAACTCGTTTTATACATTCAGAATGAAAAACAATTCAAATCAATTTTACCACATGAATGAACAAAGTATAAATTGAATTGAACTCAAAAAAACAATCCAACAACAATAACATTAACAATATTCAAAGTAATCAAAACCTAATTAAAAGGCGTAAACTGGTTGCAAAAATAGAAAAAATATTGCGATGTGCTCTGGTGCAAAATTTGAATCTAATTGCTTTGTTGGAGAATTTGAACTCAATTTATAGAGTATTGATGGATTTGAACTTCAATCAACCATTATTCGAACTCAATTTACAGAAAAATGAAGAAGAAGGAGAAGGAGAAAGAAGAGGAGGAGAAGTAAAAGAGGAAGAAATAACAGCAAGAGAAGAAGAATGAGGAAGAAGGAAAAAGAGAAGAATAAGAAGAAGAAAAATAAGAAAAGGAGGAGAAGAGAAAAAGTTAAACCTGAAAAAAGGACCTTGAGTTAAGAAAGGCGTGAAAGGAAGCGCTTGGTTAGGACTTGACACCTAAAATTATGTGTTTACTAAGATTTAAGAGTAATATTAGGTATCCAATAAAAATTCAGTCAACCAACAATTTGAATTAGATGTTCTATTTCTTTAGATTTTGGATGTTTTGTTTCTAGGTTTCGGATGTTCTGTTTCTAAAGTTAGTTGATAGCTACTTTAGGTTTCGGAGTTCTATGATCTTTATTCTGGATGTTCTATTAATAGTGGTTATGGATGTTCTATTTTTTGTTGGCTGATTTGTTGGTTCGAAAATTATTGGTTACCTATATTTTGTATCTTTATTTTTTTTTAGAAAAAGTATAGGTAACCAATAATTTTTTAACCAACAATTTAATCAACAAAAAATAGAACATCCAAAATTACTGTTCATAGAACATCCACAATGGAAACTATAATAAAACATCCGAAACTTAAAGCAACTTTAATTAACTTTATATTTTTTTAGAAACAGAATATTCGAAACTTAAAAATAGAACATCCGATACATAAAAAAATAGAACATCTAATTTAAGTTGTTGACTGATATTAGCTGAATTTTTATTGATTACTTAGGTTGTTTTTTTTAATATTATAAATAGACAAATAGATTTTTATTTTAATGCGTTAATTATAGCCCTCATAAAGAAGTAAACCTCCTATAATTTATTAGTTTTGCTGGTTCTTAGTCGGTTGCGTGCACGCGCATCAACAACGCTAGTTAACCCTTAACAGTAATTTAACCTTTTGGAGATTTGAGTCATCCAACCAACCAAGAGCACCATTGTTTTATAATTAATTTTTTTTATTTTATCTGAAATGTGATTTTTTTAATAAAAATTTCACAAAGTTATTATATATTTATAAGTGAATTTATTAACGAAGGTAAGAGATATTTCTTTTAAGAAAAAGACTAGGAAACTAACATTTTATGATCAATAGAGAGTTAACGCATATTACGGATGAAAACTTATATAAATTTTAAATGATAACTTAATTATTAACTTCCGCTTTCTAATATTGGTTTCCTAACATTGTTATTTTAAAAAAAAAAAAAAAACTAGTGGTTTGAGGTTGCAAGGAACGAGCTGAAATTCAATAAATATAAAAGCCATCATTAATTTATATGTTTTCATTGTAATATACAAAATATTATTTCTCACTGTGGTAAAATATTTTGGCCAAGTAATTTTATTTATTGAAAAATTAAAATTACTGGACATAAGAAAAATATAAACATAAATTTTATATTTATCAAATGTTACATATGTGACTCGACCTATTTAAAAATGTAATACTGAGGTGCATATGTGAAGTTGCTTGTTAAAAGAATTTAATATATTTGAATGAATTATAATCTAACGACTTAGAGCGAATGAAATTAACTTGATGTAAATTTTAAAAATATTTATTTTTAGATTTAAAAAGTTCAACTATTCCATAGAATTTATATTCAAAAAACAATAATACTATATGTACCATTATACAACACTAAAAAATATAAAATTCAATGGTGTGTATAGATGTGTACAATGGTGCATATAGAATAATTCATCAAATAATTTAAAGAAAAAAAAAAAACCAATAGAAGATGCATCCTAAAAACTGGAAATAGAAAGGAGCGGAGCGTGTTGAGTGTGTCTTGTTGTGGTGAATTCAATGAACTGGGAACTCAAGAATTGCTGCAACCACGAGCAAGTGGTGTTTCTGGTGACTGTTGGTGTCTGCACTGTCCTCATACTTGCACTCTGGAGAACTCTCCTACTCACTCCCTTTAAGCTTGTCACCGTCTTTCTTCATGAGGCTAGCCACGCCATTGCTTGTAAACTTACATGCGGCCATGTTGAAGGAATCCAGGTTAATGCTGATGAAGGTGGAACCACACAGACTCGTGGAGGCATTTACTGCTTCATCTTGCCAGCTGGATGTCTCTTTCTCTCTCTGTTTCTCTCATTTTCATTTTCTTCTTAATTAATTATTGCACTAATTTGGTGAGAATGGAATAATAATAATAAACCAGATCTTGGTTCATCATTTTGGGGGATGATCTTGATACTTGCATCAACAAAGCTTCTTACTGCTAGAATAGCTGCTGCTTGTTTCATTGCTGCTCTACTTATTGTCCTCTTCGTAGCCAAAAATGTATGTCAATGCAATTCATTATTTCATTGTTATTATTACTGTTATGGATATGATAGCTATGACAAATTAAACTGAACCTATGATGTTCATGCAGTGGACTCTCCGGGGACTTTGTATTGGTATGTCATATGTTCTGTTCTTCCTTCCACTTTTAATCATACATTCTTTGTTGATGGAGGCCTCCTTCAGGATTTATCATTTTCCTTGGAATAATATGGATTCTGCAAGAGACAACCAAATTTAGAATACTACGATATGTTATCTTGTTCATAGGTAAATACCCAATACGGAGATTCATCTTGAGTTAGCTAGTTAGATAGGAATTTTTAGTTCACATACTATATTACTAATGAATTAACTTGTAATTGAAATGTAGGTGTCATGAACAGCTTGTTTTCTGTTTATGGTATGTGTTTGAGAACAAATTATCCAATTTATTGATGATCTGGTGATACATTATTCAATATTCATCCTTATATGGAAAAAAATAAAATAAAATAATGCAGATATCTATGATGACCTGATATCGCGAAGAGTAAATTCGAGTGATGCAGAGAAATTCGCACAGGAGTGTCCTTGCCCTTGTTCTGGTGTTGGATGGGGTGTTATTTGGTATGTATGAGTTTATTTGATTTCATTTGCTTTGCTCCTTCTTCTTCTGGTGATTTGATTAATACATAGATTTACATCTACTTGTGCTTTGCATTGCAGGGGTTTGATTTCATTTGTGTTTCTATGCGGATCTGTGTATCTGGGCGCTGTGATCTTGTCATCATAACACACACTCTATCTCATACATGAGAAGCAAAGTTCATCACATTAATACTTGTCTAGTTCACACCCTCTTTAGGGTGTCCATCCCGGTTAACATCTTAATCCAAAATCAAGAAAGACAAGAGATATGTACAATTCATTAAGGACAATGTTACCCCTGATTGTTTCCTTCATAATCTATATATACTTTGTATTATTACAGCCTTTACGCTGCCTCATTATTATCTACATAATTTTGGTGATTTTTTTTTAATAATTTCTAAAAGTATATATTGAATTGGATAATATTACATCTAATACAAATGAATTTTTATAAATTAGACTCCCTTAACAAGAGGTTTTGTTAAGGTCAAAATAAGTTATGAAGCCCATAAATTTTAGAATATTAGTTTTTTCCATCCTCAAACCACTACTATTTATAGATACAATTGCAAGTTCCAGCAGCAATACAAGATAACACAGATTCTGCATCAACCAAAAACGGTTAGTATGTTGTATGCTGTAATGCATTTAATCAAGTCATCTCTCTCTTGGATCCCTTCAGCTCAATTCATTGAATTGATATCAAGAAAGAAATGTCGCGGATACTCAATTGGGACGAATTGTCGCAAGCATCGACGTGGCAGCTCAAAAAGTGCTGCAATAATGAGCAGGTAGCATTCATGATCACTGTATCTGTTTACAGCGTGGTGATTTTGGTGCTGTGGAGAACCTTCATACTGAAACCCTTTAAGCTTATAACGGTTTTTCTGCATGAGTTAAGCCATGCCCTGGCTTGTGTCCTAACATGTGGCAGCGTGGAGGGAATGGAGGTTCATTCCGATGAAGGCGGCGTCACCAATACTCGCGGAGGCTTGTACTGGTGCATTTTGCCAGCTGGATATCTTGGTTCATCTTTTTGGGGCATGGTCTTCATCCTTGCATCCACCAACCTTCTTTCCACCAAAATTGCTGCTGCTCTTTTCATTGCTGCTCTTTTTCTTGTCCTCTTCATTGCAAGAAATGTATGTATAGGATAGGATCTCATCTTATTCACTTCATTCTTCCGCCCTTCTTCCCATGTGTCGGTTTTTAATAACCTTAAATTGTTGTTCATGTTATTGCAGTGGAGTCTTGGAGGACTTTGTGTTGGTATGTATATATTTTCATATACGGCATCCTCATTGCCGTCGTCGTCATAATCATTGTATATATTCTCAACATTATTTCCTTGTTTTTGCTTGCTCTCAGGATTTATAATATTCATTGGAGGAGCATGGTATCTGCAAGAGAAAACTCCAGTCAAAATACTACAATTCATAATCTTGTTCATAGGTTACATTTTCTTTGGAACATTCTTTATTTTATTTAAAAGAACCCTTGAATTTTGTGTGACTAAGTTGTCTTATTATATGTAACCAAAATGCAGGTGTAATGAACAGCTTGTTTTCCGTTTATGGTACGTCTAAGGAGACATAGAATTACATTTTACATTCTTGATTGTATGATTGAGAAACTAATGAAAGGTTAATGTAGATATTTATGATGACCTGATATCGCGGAGAGTAAATACGAGTGATGCAGAAAAATTTGCAGAAATGTGTCCTTGTTGCTGTAATGGGGTTGGGTGGGGTGTTGTCTGGTGAGTATAACTATTTGAGTTTGATTACATTTTGGAAGCAAAAACAATGAATTTACTCATGATGCCATTGCAGGGGTTTCATATCATTCGTGTTTCTTTGTGGAGCTATGTATGTGGCTACTGTGATCTTGTCGCAATAAACCATGTCATAAAACCAATTCTCCCAAGAGTTTAAGATTATAGGAGGAGATACGGGAATGGTTATACTCTAACTACTTAGATTCTAATTCTTCAATGTTCATAAAAAAACAAAAAATTAAAAACTTGTTCATAGCATGTTGCTTATCATCACAAAAGGTATAAGCGGAATCCAAATTCCAAAATACTCAATTTGTGTCTATATGAATGAGACAAAGGTTTATAACATTTAGTCTCTAAAATCTGTTCGGTATTTTTGTGCTCTTATCACGACATAATTCAAATGGCAAAATATCATTTTTGGTTATTTTTAATACATTTGTTTGTCATCTTTCATGTCAATAGTTATCTTTAATAAGTATTAGCAGTCTAATTATAAATTTTTTTAATATTATTGTGAAATGAAATAATTGTCTCAATTATTTTTATGAATTACATAAGTATTTGAGACTCCCTAGTGAAATCGTTATTAGCATTGAATTTCCAACTAAGCAATTCAATACAAATGGACGATTAAAAAAAATAGGTTTCTAGTTTAGTTTGGGTAGCTAATCGTAATCAACAATTAATTATCTAATAATACAATACATACCCTTTAATAGTATTAGTGTTTGGGTCATCAACAGTAACAGAAAAAAGATGTTATTTTTGTCAGTTACTAAATTGGCAGAATTCATCCATGTTCCACAAGTCACATGCAAAATCATTGTTTACCCAATTGTGTCTTGCCACTTGGCAATCATCAACAGAGTATTCCATGTTGAAGTTGTCAATCTCATAGGCATTGCTATTTACATGGTACCCTTCATCATATGCGAAGGTGCCAAGTTCATCAAATTGGTTGCAGTTGTGGTATCCCAAAAGCTGAGGTACTTTTGGTTCTGAGAAGGATTGGCATGCACCATTGCTGAGGTGCTCATGTCCTTGATTTACACAAGTTGTTGTTGTTGGTGATGGTGAATACTGAGAAACAGGTATAGTTGCTTGGTTTTGGATTGACATGGCTGAAGAAGAAAAAGAAGAAGAAGACGAAGAGGATGATTCTGTTGCTTTCTGAAGCAATCTTGGAATCCAGAAACGGCTGACTAGTTCTTGAAACTCTCTGCTATCTGTATTGATTTTCAAATGCCTTGCTTGTTTCTGAATCTTGGTTCTCCAGTAGTTCTTTATTTCATTGTCTGTCCTGCCTGGTAAATGCTCTGCAATCTTTGACCACCTGCAATCATAATCATTAAACTAAACACAATTAATATCATATAAAAAAAATCATTATATATGTTTAATTAGTAGTTCCTATTTATAACTTATAAGTACCTGTTGCCCCACTTTGAGTGAAGTTGAAGAATCAAAAGCTGCTCCTGTGGTGTTAAATTTCCTCTCTTTACATCCGGCTTTAGATAATTCAGCCATCTTAATCTGCAACTTTTCCCTGTTCTCTTTAACCCTGATTCATAAAACCAGAGAGTTAGCATAATAAAAAGAAAAGGTGAAAATGAAAAGGGACACAATCTTATATATTGTTGTTGATGGTTTAATTTACCTGAACGTTTAGCAAGTAAATTCCATCGGCCTTGGCCATGGTTAGCAATGGATTGTGTGAGAAGATTATCCTCTTCAAGAGTCCATGGCCCTCTTCTAATTTCATTGTTGTCATCTTCACTACTACCACTGCTACTAACACTCTTTGAACTAGACATGGTGATGTTGTGGGTGAGATTGATTCTCACTCAGTATTATAGCAATTTATTTAGGCAGGGCTTAAGAAAGAAAAAGAGAAGGGTGGTCAAGAAAAGACACAAGTAAGAGTTAGAATGCAAATTGGGGTACGCAAGATATATACATGTATACATGGTATCCGTATAGTATGTGTGTATCCCATTGAGTTTGAGGTCAAAGTGAATAATTACTGCTACTTGACTACTTTTTCTAAAAGGATACTAATGCTGCTGCTTCCACAAATTCCATATGACAGCTTCCATTCACCTTCCATATGATATAGTCACGACTATAGTGGATTTGGATAGGTTCATTGCTCTTGCTATGTATGGAATCTTAATACTAATACTTATTTTCTTCATAAAAGGGACAGTTTCTTTTTGTTAGTTTGATGTGGCACCAGTCACACACACACTCGCAATAGCCAACAAAATAGGGAAAACAGCGTTATTTACTTCTTAGTCACCAAATATTCATATCATAATTATTGAGGTATTGATTTAGTAATTTCAACATTTAACAATAACTTGTGTTCTTCTTTAATTTGTGTTAGTTGAGAAAAAATTAATCAGAATACAACTAATCTAATCATTTGAATACAAGTAATCTAATCATCTGAATATACTAATATGATCACCCACCGCGTTGTTCTTTCCTTCTTCTTCCTCATCGGCGTTGTTCTCTCCCTCCTTGCCACCGTGTTCCATCCTTCTCCTTCCTTGTCTACCTTCGTTCTCTTGTTCCTCGTCGTTTGCTGTTATGTAATTATGTTGGCTACATAGCAGCGTATGTGCGTTTGGTAGCTGGGACTGAGATTGAGATTGAGAGACTGAGACGCAGTATTGTGTTTGTTGTACAGAGACCGAAATTAAAATTTAGTCTCAGTTCTTAAAATTTCAATATTTCCAGAACCTCCGGTTAGGAGGTACTAAGATACTAGGACTGAAATTTTAATAATTTTTTTTTTACTCAAATACCCTCGTATAATATTAAAGTTTCTAATATTAACCTTTGTTTTTCCTCCATTGACTTAATTCAATCTTTATTTTCTAGTATTCATCACTAAAATGTTGTTTTATGTTCCTAACCAATTTTTTAAAACAAATTGAAAATTTCTAATCAGTCTTTAATTAGTTAAGTAATTAGTTTAAGTGTCTTGTAAACGTTAACTTTTTGAGATATTAGACCATTAATAAAGGAGAGCGGATCCTCTCCAGTGAAAAAAACTGGATATTGTGCAGTGATAAATACTAACCTTTAAAGTCTATTAAAAAAATTCAATGGTTCAGATTTCATTTAATAAAAGTTAACTTTGGACCATTTATAATTCTGTCTCCTCTTTCATCCTTTTTCTCTCTTCTCACCTCTTACATATCCACCTTTTCCACTTCCATCATTTTTGTTTCTTTTCCATAGTCACCCTTCTTCTTTATAAAAACAATTTTATTGCTAAAAATGAAAATAAATTATTGTCAAATAATATTAATATAAATTAAAATAAAATATTATATAAGGGAAGAATAGTGTTGTGTTCTTTTATCCAGATAAACAATTAATTAGTTGTTAAAAGATGTATTTTTTCTTCATATGCTATGGTTGCTGTATAACTATTTTTTTTTTATGTTTTTTTTCTTTTTGTTTTCTTTTCATTTACAACACCAGGAGAGAAAAGAAAAAACTTCAACTATGATGTCATGTACTCCTATTTGAAAACTCTATTATTATAGTACTCATGTACTCATTTAATGAAGACGTTCTGGAGCAAGCGAGATTAAAAAGAGATGAGGAAAGAGAAAAATGATGAAAGAGGAGAGAACTGTAGATGGTTGGATTAATTTTTATTAAATAAAATGTGAATTATTGAATTTTTTTAATGAATTTTAAAAGTTAGGATTTATCATTGTACAATATCAAGTGTTTTTTTCACTGGATATGATCCATTCTCCTGATAAAGTCCCTTAGACCAATTATTTGAATGGTTAGAAATTAATTAAAAAATTTAAATTGTAAAGGACTGTTTTATTCTTCCAATAAATAGTACTGAAAATGGCATCTAGTCTTTATTTGAAGTTTTGAACCAGGTGCTCTTTAGGAACGGGTTATTATTCCTTGCAAAACCGATAATGCTAAGCCAACCACATATGGGAGGTAACACTAATCTTTTTATCCATTGCCATGGATTAAGGCATTGAATTACTAGCTAGTCCAAGTCATTGCTTATTATTATAGGTAATATTTTGGAATAGTGACAGAAACGTGCTTGACTAGACCATATATATATATATATATAACTTGAATAAAATAAAGTAATAACCTTAATCAACACAACACGTGCAATTAAGGGTGTTGGCATAATAAGGGGCGGCATGGAAAGCCTGCTAATTAAGAATCTTAGGAGATAGAGGAACACGCCATCATGATGTCTATGCTTTGGCAATATGAACAGCCTTAATCACTAAGCGTTATTAGTTACGTGGTTCCCTTTTGTCCAAAAACTTCTTCCTGCTTGTTCTTCTGGACACAACGTAACTCAACTCAAGAACAACAACACAATTAGAAAAGTATACATAGATTTATCACTGCTGCAATATTTGACTTTAATTATTTGACAGTAATAATGCTAGGTAGCAAAGGTAGGATGATTCATTAGAATTAAGAGCTTTGCACTGAGAATAACTTACTAAGAAAACTTTGGTCAGATCGGAGAATATTTAAAGTAGACATAACTTGATATACAACATAGTTGGTGTTCTGGATAAGTCCAAAGCTCAGAATTTGGTAGCCCAACGACATTGAAATCCAATATAACATGACACTTTGGGTAAAAAATAGACTTAAGCTCAATAAGAGGCAAATATTAAATCCTAAGTCCACTCTTAGTGTTCAAAAGGAATATTCCATATAGTATTCCTTTATTTAAGACTGCTTAAAAGTCTAAAAGTCAAAGGGCAACAGTTATGTAATCTTATTATTAATGTACAAATGGTAACGGCTCTAGTATCAATGCACACATTAATGGTAATAATTCTATCTTAATGCCAATGATACCAAGTCACACTATAAAAGGGAGAGATTATCCAATGATAAGCTAAGTTCATTTTTCTCACTCCATAACCTCTAATACCTTGCTGACGTTGAGCGTCGGAGTGTCCTTTCAAGTGGCCCTCCCGGCGCCCCCGTTCACTCCTCCGACGAAGCTCTGCCCATATTCCGGCGAGGGAACTTGGAAGCCAAGTAGCCCTTACTTCGGACCACATTACCAATAGCCCCGTCACGGAAGGATACTAGTAGCCAAGTAGCTCCGACACACTCGGCTTGGTCTAGTTTCACAAGCACTCGAGTATTCCAGTAATTCACTACTAGGTTCGTAACACCCACAGACGGGCGCCAATGTTCGGATGATACCTGAGTTCCGAACCTAATGAGTTATTGGGATACTCGAGTGTTTGTGAAACTAGATCAGACTGAGTGTGTCAGAGCTACTTGGCTACTTAGCTACTAGTATCCTTCCGTGACGGGCTATTGGTGATGTGGTTCGAAGTAAGGGCTACTTGGCTCCCAAGTTCCCACGCTGGAATCTGGGTAGAACTTCTCCGGAGGAGTGGACTAGGGCGCCGGGAGGGCCACCTAAAAGGATACTCTGACGCTCAACGTCGAGAAAATGAACTTAGCTTACCCTTGAATGACATCTCCCTTTTATAGTGTGGCTTTGTGCAATTGGCATTAAGGTGAAATTATTACCATTAGTGGTGTGCATTGATGTTGAGGAACCATCATTGTGCATTAGTTGAGAGATTCCATAACTGTTGCCCTTTGACTTTTAGATTTCTAGTGAGCTTTGATGAGGGGAATCCAATGTGAAATGGCCCCTTGAGTTGTAGTAGTTGACTATGGTTTGACATTTGCCTCTTGTTTGGGCTTAGGTCTATTTTTGGCCCAAAGTACAATGCTACAGAAGTATTTGGACCTTAAAGGTATTGGGCTGCTAGATTTTGGGCTTAGGATTTATCTAGAACAATAGCTCTTATTGAATCTTGATCGTTTTATTATTGAAATTTGTTCAGGCAAGTTCTAAGTTCAGAATTTGACAACCCAATATCTCTAAAGTCTACACATTTCTGCAGCATTATGCTTTGGGCCCAAAATGAATATATGCTCAATAAGAAGCAAAGATCAAACTCTAGTCAAATTCTGCAACCGAAAGGACCACTACTTCACATTAAATTCTCATCATCAATACTCTCTAGCAGCTTAAAAGCCAAAGGGCAACAGTTATAAAATCTTTCCATTAATGTACCAATGATAACTCATCAAGCATTAATGCACAAATTAATGACAATAACTCCATCACAAAGCCACACTATAAAAGGTAGAGGTCATCTAAGTCTAAACTCACTCCATATCCTCTAATACTGTATTGACGTTGAGTTGTGACCTCCTGACCCCTTAATCACTCCTCCGACGAAGCTCTATCCGAATTTCGACAAATGGCCTCTATACCTATGAAGTCAAGTAGCTCGGGTCAACTTGCCAGTAGCCCAGTCGCAATCATACAAAAAAAAATATATCAAGAATCAAGTAATTAAGTAGCCCATATTCAAATATCTCGGATCAATTCATAAGAAATCCAGAAGTCCAGTGTCAGCTATACATGTGAAACATTGTACCTCAATAGTCAGATACCTCGATAGCTCAGTATCACAACCAACCTCATCGACTTACAACCACGCTTGAGTATCCCAATTACAAACACAGAGCAATTCATGTCAAAAAAAAAAAAAAAAAACACAGAGCAATTTCACATACAGTAATAAAACGTGTTAGATCTGAGCGATGAATTCGTAATAACATGCCTTTTGCATTTATATATGTTTCTTTTTCTGTGTAAGTGCCTCCATGATGCAATTAGAGGAGCTGAGGAGCATATGTAGGTGATAGTGACTCAACATTCAATAAAATTGAAAATATAGATATTGAAGGGCCTAGTCCATTATTTAAATTAAATAATAAGTAGCTTGATTGAAAATCTATTATTATAAATTCCAAAAAGAAAATCTATTATTATCTATGTTGTATATCCATCTATTATTTATCAACTATTTTAGCTGCATGCCAAAATCAAAATAAACTATTACTCATATAAAATATATATTAAAAATAAATTAAATTATATATATTTATTTATTATTTATTGTTTTATTTCTATTATCAAATATTTGTACCCAACAAAAATTAACTATCATGTAATTATATAATACTTCAAAATACATACAAATTAAAAATAAATTAAATATCACATATAGTCGTTTTGTACACAACTATATGTTATGCCCTTATGCTTTGATATGCTATGCTATGTAAGACTCTCATAAGAGTATAATTTTTTTAATTTCATTAATGCAATTTTCGATTACCTTTGAAAAAAATGACTGATTTTTATGCGGATGACATTTTTGCTTTGAATAAATTTATGTATATCATTGTACATACCTGTACATACCATTTAGCAATACAAAAATATAAACATTAACATAGAAATTTACATTTTTCTGTGCTAATGTTTATATTTTCTCATGTTACTAAATAGTGTGTACATGTGTATGTAATGATACATCTAGTATTGGATTTTTTTTATAAATAAATAAATAAAATACCAAATTTACAAAAATAGGTACGCTCCTAAAAAATTACATTTTTTAACGCCTTTTACTTATCTCAAGTTCTGTGAACCTGGAATACACTAAATACGTATCTCGGGCTCACAAAACCCGAGATATATTAAAAATAAATAAAAACAGAGAGCCCGAAATATACATTAAAGTCAATTGATGTGACTTGTAACTTGTATGTTGCTGTAACTATGTCAAAATAACTTTGGATGTTTTAGTATATATATTATATAGGTAAAGGGAAATATGTCAGTTGTACTTATGGAAGCTGCAAAGTATATAATAGAAAGATGGAAAATAAAAAAAAAGGTTTAAATGAATAGGAATTTCTCCAAAAATATTATAACTGAATAATAATAATAATAATAATAATAATAATAATAATAATAATAATAATAATAATAATAATAATAATAATTTTAAAGCATTGCAATAATAATAATAATAATAAAAAGTTTTGCATTATATGCATGTAATAAGTATATAATGTTGAGAAAAATAATTAATCCTATGTTAATTATGTTAAATGCTATTTGAATAAGTGATTTTGACCAATTAAGTGCAATAAGTGATTTATTTCTATGCTAAATAAAATATTATTTCAGTGTCAAATAGTATAAAAAAAGTACCTAAATAAAGTTCTATTTGACATCTAAATAGTTTTCTATTTAACACAGAAATAAATACTTAGTTGTATTTGATTGACCAAAACCACTTGTTAATATACAATTATTGATTATGTTAATAGTTATTTAGAAAATAAATATAATTATTTACTATATTTCACATTATCAATATATTAAAATAATAATAATAATATAATAATAATAATAATAATAATAATTAAGAGCCACCAACATATTATAATTTTATTTCTTTTCAAAATAATAATAATAAAAAAAATGAATGAAAGTAAAAGGAATATTTTGAGATAGGTGTTTTAGCACATGCTTACTGCCAATCTGCCATAACTCCTATACATATATATTCCGGGGCTCTTTGAGCCCGGAATTGGTGTTTTATTTATTTTTAGTATATCTCGGGTTCTGTGAGCTCGAGATATGTATTTAGTGTATTCCGGGTTCATAGAATCCGAGATAAGTCAAAGGCGCCTAAAAATATAATTTTTTGGGAGCGTGCCTATTTTTGTAAATTTGATTATTTATTTATTTATAAAAAAATCCATCTAGTATTACCCCTTTACTTTATATATTATTTCGTATATGAAGTAAGCAACTTTAGGATCTGTCTTTAATAAGCACACATCTTTTGGGTGTTTTTGATGTGCACAAATAAATAATTGTAAATATAATCCCGTTTTGGTTTTATTATAATTTCTGAAATTTTAAAATATATCCCATTTGGGGTCCTAATTTCTGAAGAAGATCAGTGACTCTGCCCTCTCTCCCTTTAGCCACACTTGCGTTGCCTCTCTTCGAAGTCTAATCTCACTCCATCAATTCTGCTCCCTCCACATCCAAATCTTCTTATTATTCTTCTTCTTCTTCTCCACATACTCATTGCTCACACTCGCTTCTGAACCCCACTCCTCGTTCTACCTTGTCCCCGTCGTTCAAAAACGCGTCTTTCTGACGAAAAGGTAACAAATTTTTTTGATTTTCCTTTGTTTGTTATTGCTTTCCATTCTTCTGAATCTCAATCTCTCCTTTTACTGATGCATTATATATATATATATATGTGAATGAGTTTTTTATTTGAGAATGTGATAATGTATTTATAGCCGTTAGATTAATTTAGATGGTTGAGATTAAGTTCTTCCACTATCTATTACAATAAATGCATTTACACTAAGATTCCAACATTAAATGCATTTCTCTCTCTATTTTTTTTTTTGTGTCCTATTTTAACTTTTTTGGTGTCCATCTTTATTTATTGTTTTCACATACTTATTTTAAACATAATATTTTTAATTCACTAATATAAAATCTCATTAATGACTAAACTTAAGATTAATTTTCATAGTGGTATGTGTTTAAATGTAAATTTAATAAATATATTCTCACATGCCTCTAAAATCAAATATTAAAATTTATTTATTGTTAAAAAAAAATCACCTATTTTATTAATTTATTTTCAATTTTATAAAACCTCTTAATGATATAAAATTAAAGAAGGGTATAACTTATTGTATTATTAATTTGTGTAGGTATATTTTAAATTTTAAACTAAACAATTAGTCATAGTTAGGTTATTATCTCAGGAGGCTATTAATTGTGTATTACTCTCTAAATTATTGGTTAAATAAATAAAATTTTTAATGACAATTTTTAATTGATACTTTTAGACTACAATCGACCAAAAATAATATATTATTCTTAATTATTTTCTATCTTCCTTTTCTTTGAATAATATTACGTTTTTTACTACACTAGCTTATCTAAACATTTTCACATTGTCTCGTGCATGTTCCTACATTTTTTCTTTTTTATTTCAATTTTTTTAACGTCTGAACAACAGAAAATTATAATTGAAGTTAAATTATATCTTGAAAATATTAAAATCCAGCATATGCACAAAAGTATAAGTTCCATTAGATCGTAATTATAAATTATAAAAAAAGCTTTAAAAGAATTTTAATAGAAATAAAAAATGATAAAATAGTGAGACAATGTGAAAATATTTAAATAAACTAGTGTAATAAAAATGTAACGCTATTCAAGAAAAAGGAAGATAGAAAACAACTAAGAACACTATATTATTTTTTGTGATTGTATGTGAAAAGTATTAATTAAAATAAGAATTAAAAAATTGTCATTTAAATAAATTTTTTTTATTTAACCAATAATTTAGAAAGTAATACACAATTAATCTCCTGAGATGACCTACTTCTAGCTAATTGTTTATATTAGTTTAAAATTTAGAACATACTTACACAAATTAATAATAAAATAAATTATACCCTTCTTTAATTTTGC